>CAAHFI010615978.1:0-14880 GCA_900893395.1 Euglena gracilis
AGGTCTACGATCCTTTACTCGTGTTGCGAAGTACGGCGGGCGGACAGGCGCAATTTTGCCCGCGGCGGGCGTGCGTAAAACGCAGCAATTACCGGCCCGGGAGGCGCAAAATAGCACTTTGGTAACGGACGCCTCCCAAAACGTCATTTTTCGGTGATTTTCGGCCGAAATCGGCCGCGCCGGCGCTGTAAAAACGAGGCGCTCTGCCCGGCTAGAGGTCTGCGATCCTTTACCTAGTTGTTTGCGAAGTACGGCGGGCGGACAGGCGCAATTTTGCCCGCGGCGGGCGTGCGTAAAACGCAGCAATTACCGCCCGGGAGGCGCAAAATAGCACTTTGGTAACGGACACCTCCCAAAACGTCATTTTTCGGTGATTTTCGGCCGAAATCGGCCGCGCCGGCGCTGTAAAAAACGGGCGCTCTGCCCGGCTAGAGGTCTGCGATCCTTTACCTGGTTGTTGCGAAGTACGGCGGGCGGACAGGCGCAATTTTGCCGCGGCGGGCGTGCGTAAAACGCAGCAATTACCGCCCGGGAGGCGCAAAATAGCACTTTGGTAACGGACGCCTCCCAAAACGTCATTTTTCGGTGATTTTCGGCCGAAATCGGCCGCGCCGGCGCTGTAAAAACGGCGCTCTGCCCCGGCTAGAGGTCTGCGATCCTTTACCTAGTTGTTGCGAAGTACGGCGGGCGGACAGGCGCAATTTTGCCCGCGGTGGGCGTGCGTAAAACGCAGCAATTACCGCCCGGGAGGCGCAAAATAGCACTTTGGTAACGGACCTCCCAAAACGTCATTTTTCGGTGATTTTCGGCCGAAATCGGCCGCGCCGGCGCTGTAAAAAGGGCGCTCTGCCCCGGCTAGAGGTCTGCGTCCTTTACCTAGTTGTTGCGAAGTACGGCGGGCGGACAGGCGCAATTTTGCCCGCGGCGGGCGTGCGTAAAACGCAGCAATTACCGCCCGGGAGGCGCAAAATAGCACTTTGGTAACGGACCTCCCAAAACGTCATTTTTCGGTGATTTTCGGCCGAAATCGGCCGCGCCGGCGCTGTAAAAACGGCGCTCTGCCCCGGCTAGAGGTCTGCGATCCTTTACCCAGTTGTTGCGAAGTACGGCGGGCGGACAGGCGCAATTTTGCCCGCGGCGGGCGTGCGTAAAACCAGCAATTACCGCCCGGGAGGCGCAAAATAGCACTTTGGTAACGGACGCCTCCCAAAACGTCATTTTCGGTGATTTTCGGCCGAAATCGGCCGCGCCGGCGCTATAAAAACGGCGCTCTGCCCCGGCTAGAGGTCTGCGATCCTTTACTATTGTTGCGAAGTACGGCGGCGGACAGGCGCAATTTTGCCCGCGGCGGGCGTGCGTAAAACGCAGCAATTACCGCCCGGGAGGCGCAAAATAGCACTTTGGTAACGGACGCTCCCAAACGTCATTTTTCGGTGATTTTCGGCCGAAATCGGCCGCGCCGGCGCTGTAAAAACGGCGCTCTGCCCCGGCTAGAGGTCTGCGATCCTTTACCGTTGTTGCGAAGTACGGCGGGCGGACAGGCGCAATTTTGCCCGCGGCGGGCGTGCGTAAAAACGCAGCAATTACCGCCCGGGAGGCGCAAAATAGCACTTTGGTAACGGACGCCTCCCAAAACGTCATTTTTCGGTGATTTTCGGCCGAAATCGGCCGCGCCGGCGCTGTAAAAACGGGCGCTCTGCCCGGCTAGAGGTCTGCGATCCTTTACCTAGTTGTTGCGAAGTACGGCGGGCGGACAGGCGCAATTTTGCCCGCGGCGGGCGTGCGTAAAACGCAGCAATTACCGCCCGGGAGGCGCAAAATAGCACTTTGGTAACGGACGCCTCCAAAACGTCATTTTTCGGTGATTTTCGGCCGAAATCGGCCGCGCCGGCGCTGTAAAAACGGGCGCTCTGCCCCGGCTAGAGGTCTGCGATCCTTTACCTAGTTGTTGCGAAGTACGGCGGGCGGACAGGCGCAATTTTGCCCGCGGCGGGCGTGCGTAAAACGCAGCAATTACCGCCCGGGAGGCGCAAAATAGCACTTTGGTAACGGACGCCTCCCAAAACGTCATTTTTCGGTGATTTTCGGCCGAAATCGGCCGCGCCGGCGCTGTAAAAACGGGCGCTCTGCCCCGGCTAGAGGTCTGCGATCCTTTACCTAGTTGTTGCGAAGTACGGCGGGCGGACAGGCGCAATTTTGCCCGGCGGGCGTGCGTAAAACGCAGCAATTACCGCCCGGGAGGCGCAAAATAGCACTTTGGTAACGGACGCCTCCCAAAACGTCATTTTTCGGTGATTTTCGGCCGAAATCGGCCGCGCCGGCGCTGTAAAAACGGGCGCTCTGCCCCGGCTAGAGGTCTGCGATCCTTTACCTAGTTGTTGCGAAGTACGGCGGGCGGACAGGCGCAATTTTGCCCGCGGCGGGCGTGCGTAAAACGCAGCAATTACCGCCCGGGAGGCGCAAAATAGCACTTTGGTAACGGACGCCTCCCAAAACGTCATTTTTCGGTGATTTTCGGCCGAAATCGGCCGCGCCGGCGCTGTAAAAACGGGCGCTCTGCCCCGGCTAGAGGTCTGCGATCCTTTACCTAGTTGTTGCGAAGTACGGCGGGCGGACAGGCGCAATTTTGCCCGCGGCGGGCGTGCGTAAAACGCAGCAATTACCGCCCGGGAGGCGCAAAATAGCACTTTGGTAACGGACGCCTCCCAAAACGTCATTTTTCGGTGATTTTCGGCCGAAATCGGCCGCGCCGGCGCTGTAAAAACGGGCGCTCTGCCCCGGCTAGAGGTCTGCGATTTTACCTAGTTGTTGCGAAGTACGGCGGGCGGACAGGCGCAATTTTGCCCGCGGCGGGCGTGCGAAACGCAGCAATTACCGCCCGGGAGGCGCAAAATAGCACTTTGGTAACGGACGCCTCCCAAAACGTCATTTTTCGGTGATTTTCGGCCGAAATCGGCCGCGCCGGCGCTGTAAAAACGGGCGCTCTGCCCCGGCTAGAGGTCTGCGATCCTTTACCTAGTTGTTGCGAAGTACGGCGGGCGGACAGGCGCAATTTTGCCCGCGGGGGCGTGCGTAAAACGCAGCAATTACCGCCCGGGAGGCGCAAAATAGCACTTTGGTAACGGACGCCTCCCAAAACGTCATTTTTCGGTGATTTTCGGCCGAAATCGGCCGCGCCGGCGCTGTAAAAACGGGCGCTCTGCCCCGGCTAGAGGTCTGCGATCCTTTACCTAGTTGTTGCGAAGTACGGCGGGCGGACAGGCGCAATTTTGCCCGCGGCGGGCGTGCGTAAAACGCAGCAATTACCGCCCGGGAGGCGCAAAATAGCACTTTGGTAACGGACGCCTCCCAAAACGTCATTTTTCGGTGATTTTCGGCCGAAATCGGCCGCGCCGGCGCTGTAAAAACGGGCGCTCTGCCCCGGCTAGAGGTCTGCGATCCTTTACCTAGTTGTTGCGAAGTACGGCGGGCGGACAGGCGCAATTTTGCCCGCGGCGGGCGTGCGTAAAACGCAGCAATTACCGCCCGGGAGGCGCAAAATAGCACTTTGGTAACGGACGCCTCCCAAAACGTCATTTTTCGGTGATTTTCGGCCGAAATCGGCCGCGCCGGCGCTGTAAAAACGGGCGCTCTGCCCGGCTAGAGGTCTGCGATCCTTTACCTAGTTGTTGCGAAGTACGGCGGGCGGACAGGCGCAATTTTGCCCGCGGCGGGCGTGCGTAAAACGCAGCAATTACCGCCCGGGAGGCGCAAAATAGCACTTTGGTAACGGACGCCTCCCAAAACGTCATTTTTCGGTGATTTTCGGCCGAAATCGGCCGCGCCGGCGCTGTAAAAACGGGCGCTCTGCCCCGGCTAGAGGTCTGCGATCCTTTACCTAGTTGTTGCGAAGTACGGCGGGCGGACAGGCGCAATTTTGCCCGCGGCGGGCGTGCGTAAAACGCAGCAATTACCGCCCGGGAGGCGCAAAATAGCACTTTGGTAACGGACGCCTCCCAAAACGTCATTTTTCGGTGATTTTCGGCCGAAATCGGCCGCGCCGGCGCTGTAAAAACGGGCGCTCTGCCCCGGCTAGAGGTCTGCGATCCTTTACCTAGTTGTTGCGAAGTACGGCGGGCGGACAGGCGCAATTTTGCCCGCGGCGGGCGTGCGTAAAACGCAGCAATTACCGCCCGGGAGGGCAAAATAGCACTTTGGTAACGGACGCCTCCCAAAACGTCATTTTTCGGTGATTTTCGGCCGAAATCGGCCGCGCCGGCGCTGTAAAAACGGGCGCTCTGCCCCGGCTAGAGGTCTGCGATCCTTTACCTAGTTGTTGCGAAGTACGGCGGGCGGACAGGCGCAATTTTGCCGCGGCGGGCGTGCGTAAAACGCAGCAATTACCGCCCGGGAGGCGCAAAATAGCACTTTGGTAACGGACGCCTCCCAAAACGTCATTTTTCGGTGATTTTCGGCCGAAATGCCGCGCCGCGCTGTAAAAACGGCGCTCTGCCCCGGCTAGAGGTCTGCGCTCCTTTACCTAATTGTTGCGAAAGGCGGCGGGCGGAAGGGCAATTTTGCCCGCGGCGGGCGTGCGTAAAACGCAGCAGTTACCGCCGGGAGGCGCAAAATAGCACGTAAGTAACGGACGCCCCCAAAAACGTCATTTTTCGGCCATTTTCGGCCGAAATCGGCCGCGCGGCGCTCCAAAAACGAGCGCTCTGCCCCGGCTAGAGGTCGGCGATCCTTTACCTAATTGTTGCGAAGGGCGGGCGGATAGGCGCAATTTTGCCCGCGGCGGGCGTGCGTAAAACGCAGCAGTTACCGCCCGGGAGGCGCAAAATAGCACGTAAGTAACGGACGCCCCAAAAACGACATTTTTCGGCCTTTTTCGGCCGAAATCGGCTGCGTCGGCGCTCCAAAAACGAGCGCTCTGCCCCGGCTAGAGGTCGGCGATCCTTTACCTAATTGTTGCGAAGGGCGGCGGGCGGATAGGCGCAATTTTGCCCGCGGCGGGCGTGCGTAAAACGCAGCAGTTACCGCCCGGGAGGCGCAAAATAGCACGTAAGTAACGGACGCCCCCAAAACGACATTTTTCGGCCATTTTCGGCCGAAATCGGCGCGCCGGCGCTCCAAAAAGCGCTCTGCCCCGGCTAGAGGTCGCGATCCTTTACCTAATTGTTGCGAAGGGCGGGCGGCGGCGCAATTTTGCCCGCGGCGGCGTGCGTAAAACGCAGCAGTTACCGCCCGGGAGGCGCAAAATAGCACGTAACGGACGCCCCCAAATCGGTGCGGCCGAAATCGGCGCGTCCGGCGCTGTAAAAACGAGCCTCTGCCCCGGCTAGAGGTCGCGATCCTTTACCTAATTGTTGCGAAGTACGGCGGGCGGATAGGCGCAATTTTGCCCGCGGCGGGCGTGCGTAAAACGCAGCAGTTACCGCCCGGGAGGCGAAAATAGCACGTAAGTAACGGACGCCTCCAAAACGACATTTTTCGGCCATTTTCGGCCGAAATCGGCTGCGTCGGCGCTCCAAAAACGAGCGCTCTGCCCCGGCTAGAGGTCGCGATCCTTTACCTAATTGTTGCGAAGGCGGCGGGCGGACAGGCGCAATTTTGCCCGCGGCGGGCGTGCGTAAAACGCAGCAGTTACCGCCCGGGAGGCGCAAAATAGCACGGTAACGGACGCCCCAAAACGACATTTTCGGCCATTTTCGGCCGAAATCGGCGCGCGGCGCTGTAAAAACGGCGCTCTGCCCCGGCTAGAGGTCGCGATCCTTTACCTAATTGTTGCGAAGGGCGGCGGGCGGATAGGCGCAATTTTGCCCGCGGCGGGCGTGCGTAAAACGCAGCAGTTACCGCCCGGGAGGCGCAAAATAGCACGTAAGTAACGGACGCCCCCAAAAACGACATTTTTCGGCCATTTTCGGCCGAAATCGGCTGCGTCGGCGCTCCAAAAAGGCGCTCTGCCCCGGCTAGAGGTCGGCGATCCTTTACCTAATTGTTGCGAAGGCGGCGGGCGGATAGGCGCAATTTTGCCCGCGGCGGGCGTGCGTAAAACGCAGCAGTTACCGCCCGGGAGGCGCAAAATAGCACGTAAGTAACGGACGCCCCAAAAACGACATTTTTCGGCCATTTTCGGCCGAAATCGGCTGCGTCGGCGCTCCAAAAACGAGCGCTCTGCCCCGGCTAGAGGTCGGCGATCCTTTACCTAATTGTTGCGAAGGCGGCGGGCGGATAGGCGCAATTTTGCCCGCGGCGGGCGTGCGTAAAACGCAGCAGTTACCGCCCGGGAGGCGCAAAATAGCACGTAAGTAACGGACGCCCCCAAAACGACATTTTTCGGCCATTTTCGGCCGAAATCGGCTGCGTCGGCGCTCCAAAAACGAGCGCTCTGCCCCGGCTAGAGGTCGGCGATCCTTTACCTAATTGTTGCGAAGGGCGGCGGGCGGATAGGCGCAATTTTGCCCGCGGCGGGCGTGCGTAAAACGCAGCAGTTACCGCCCGGGAGGCGCAAAATAGCACGTAAGTAACGGACGCCCCAAAAACGACATTTTTCGGCCATTTTCGGCCGAAATCGGCTGCGTCGGCGCTCCAAAAACGAGCGCTCTGCCCGGCTAGAGGTCGGCGATCCTTTACCTAATTGTTGCGAAGGGCGGCGGGCGGATAGGCGCAATTTTGCCCGCGGCGGGCGTGCGTAAAACGCAGCAGTTACCGCCCGGGAGGCGCAAAATAGCACGTAAGTAACGGACGCCCCGAAATCGGTGCGTCGGCGCTCCAAAAACGCGCTCTGCCCCGGCTAGAGGTCGGCGATCCTTTACCTAATTGTTGCGAAGGGCGGCGGGCGGATAGGCGCAATTTTGCCCGCGGCGGGCGTGCGTAAAACGCAGCAGTTACCGCCCGGGAGGCGCAAAATAGCACGTAAGTAACGGACGCCCCCAAAACGACATTTTTCGGCATTTTCGGCCGAAATCGGCTGCGTCGGCGCGCCAAAAACGAAAACGCGCTCTGCCCCGGCTAGAGGTCGGCGATCCTTTACCTTGTTGCGAAGGGCGGCGGGCGGATAGGCGCAATTTTGCCCGCGGCGGGCGTGCGTAAAACGCAGCAGTTACCGCCCGGGAGGCGCAAAATAGCACGTAAGTAACGGACGCCCCAAAAACGACATTTTTCGGCCATTTTCGGCCGAAATCGGCTGCGTCGGCGCTCAAAAACGAGCGCTCTGCCCCGGCTAGAGGTCGGCGATCCTTTACCTAATTGTTGCGAAGGCGGCGGGCGGATAGGCGCAATTTTGCCCGCGGCGGCGTGCGTAAAACGCAGCAGTTACCGCCCGGGAGGCGCAAAATAGCACGTAGTAACGGACGCCTCCAAAAACGACTTTTTCGGCCATTTTCGGCCGAAATCGGCTGCGTGGCGCTCCAAAAACGAGCGCTCTGCCCCGGCTAGAGGTCGGCGATCCTTTACCTAATTGTTGCGAAGGGCGGCGGATAGGCGCAATTTTGCCCGCGGCGGCGTGCGTAAACGCAGCAGTTACCGCCCGGGAGGCGCAAAATAGCACGTAAGTAACGGACGCCCCAAAACGCATTTTCGGCCATTTTCGGCCGAAATCGGCCGTCGGCGCTCCAAAAACGAGCGCTCTGCCCCGGCTAGAGGTCGGCGATCCTTTACCTATTGTTGCGAAGCGGCGGGCGGATAGGCGCAATTTTGCCCGCGGCGGGCGTGCGTAAAACGCAGCAGTTACCGCCCGGGAGGCGCAAAATAGCACGTAAGTAACGGACGCCCCAAAACGTCATTTTTCGGCCATTTTCGGCCGAAATCGGCTGCGTCGGCGCTCCAAAAACGGGCGCTCTGCCCCGGCTAGAGGTCGGCGATCCTTTACCTAATTGTTGCGAAGGGCGGCGGGCGGATAGGCGCAATTTTGCCCGCGGCGGGCGTGCGTAAAACGCAGCAGTTACGCCCGGGAGGCGCAAAATAGCACGTAAGTAACGGACGCCCCCAAAAACGACATTTTTCGGCCATTTTCGGCCGAAATCGGCTGCGTCGGCGCTCCAAAACGAGCGCTCTGCCCCGGCTAGAGGTCGGCGATCCTTTACCTAATTGTTGCGAAGGGCGGCGGGCGGATAGGCGCAATTTTGCCCGCGGCGGGCGTGCGTAAAACGCAGCAGTTACCGCCCGGGAGGCGCAAAATAGCACGTAAGTAACGGACGCCCCAAAAACGACATTTTTCGGCCATTTTCGGCCGAAATCGGCTGCGTCGGCGCTCCAAAAACGAGCGCTCTGCCCGGCTAGAGGTCGGCGATCCTTTACCTATTGTTGCGAAGGCGGCGGGCGGATAGGCGCAATTTTGCCCGCGGCGGGCGTGCGTAAAACGCAGCAGTTACCGCCGGGAGGCGCAAAATAGCACGTAAGTAACGGACGCCCCAAAAACGACATTTTTCGGCCGTTTTCGGCCGAAATCGGCTGCGTCGGCGCTCCAAAAACGAGCGCTCTGCCCCGGCTAGAGGTCGGCGATCCTTTACCTAATTGTTGCGAAGGCGGCGGGCGGATAGCGAATTTTGCCTCCGCGGGCGTGCGTAAAACAGTTACTGCGGAATTTACTAACCGCCTGAAACCGAACTTGTATTCCTAATTCGAACCTTTGCTCCTGTGCAGACTGCTGGCTCTGGTTATGTCATTACATTGATTGTGTTACGTCTTTGGGGACAATTGGGATATCAAGAAAAATTGGGAATCCGAGGATTTCAATAAAAACAAAAGAATATTCTGAGACGTCCAAAGTTGGTCGCAGAGGTTTGTTGTTCCAATCGTCCAAGACGTCTTCGAGGAGATTCAACATTGTTTCACTGGTTATTGAAGTTCCAGAAGTTGGTGTTCCTGAAGGCAAGGTTAACCGAGTTGCTGGTACAGAACAACACCTTCAACAGGAAGTTGACATTGAGGCTGTGGTGAACAAGTTCACAGTGGAGATTTGTCAACAGTTGTTGTATTGGTTATTTGGTTGAGGAAGTTTGTAAGTGTGCTGTTCACCTTGCTGTCCAGAACAAGATCCTGGTTGAGGCAAGATCTTCATCATCTTGCTGACCTGGTCCTGAACCAGTGGTTGGTTTTCTGTTCTGGTTTCTTCAGTTTTTGTTTGTCTTTTTGGGTTGGCCAGTGTTTCTGTTTCTCCCAGTTTTCAGAGCCAGTGGTTGAGTTTTTTGAAAGTGATCTGCAGAAATGTCCTCCATTGAAGATTTGGAAAGAAGGTTGCAGAATTGGAAATCAAATCAGCCAGCAGCAGTCAGTCTGTGTTTCCCCTGTGAACCCCATCACCCAGGTTGAAACATTTCTGAAGCAAATTGTGGAACCAAATTCCAGCAACCCCAGCCAAAGTTCAACCCAAAGTTCAAGATTACCCCCTGTGAAATTGCCAGAGTTTGATGGTGCAAATTGGCCAGAGTTTTTGAAAGATTTTGGCAGATGGTTGAGGTTAACTGGTGCAGTTGCATTTGGAAATGTCCAGAAAAAGGATTGGCTGTTGGAATGTTGCACCCCCAAGGTGAAAAAACTGGTTGAAAAAGTGATGGATGAGAATGATGATTTTGAAAAAGTGCTGTTGGAAATTGCAAATTTGTTCCCAACACTGGAAAATGACATGACTTTGAGGTCTGCCATTGACAAATTGCCAGCACTTTCACAGAACCCTGAACCCCAAGACATCAAAAAACTTTTCATTGAGTTGGACAATTTGATGGCCAGGTTGAGCCCCCAGGCCATGAGTGAACAGGAAAAGTTTTTGGTTTTGCTGAGGAAATTACACCCCAGAATGTATGCAGACATCAGGGCAGACAGATTTTACAAACATCGTTCTGAGACATTCACAGATTTGAGAAAAACAATTTTGGAGAAAAGTTCTGAAGATTGGTTGGAGAGGAATTTGCTGAAAAAAGAAAATCTCAGACCATTGATTGAAAGACCCCTGATCAATCTGAAAAAGTTGGTGAAAGTGTCCCAGAATCTGGAAAAGGTGGAAAATCTGGTGGAAAAGGAAAAGGCAAAGGAAAAGGCAAAGGCAAGGGTGAAAGAAAATGATGACACCCCAGCCCCACGATTTGGAGCCACAATTTTCTGTCGATTTTGTCACAAAAAGGGCATTATGAAGACAGATGTTGGTCAAAAGAAAAGTTTGAGAAAAAGAAGGCAGCAGCCCAGAAGGGGGCAGGCAAAGGGACCCCTTCGGTTCAACCCCAGGGAGTGCAAACCCAGGTTACCCCCCAGGGTGAGAACCCCAAAAAGAGAAAGGCTGATGCTTTGCAGTTGCTCCAGATGGTGTGTAAAACTTATCTTTTGCCAGTGAAGGTTTATGGAAAGGAAATTCAAGCCATTTTGGACACTGGGGCCACCATACTGCAGTTTCTAAGAAATGTGTTCCAGAGAATAAAATTCAACGGAGTGCTGCGGTACCCCTGCAGATCGGCAACGGGAGTACATTTTTTCTGAAGGAGTGTGTGAGGTGAGTTTGGAGTTGGGACGAAAAATTCTAAAGCTTAAAGCGGTTGTTGTTGAAACAAATGCCTTCGAGGCAGTTTTGGGGACTGACTTTACTGAAAGTGAATTTTTTGGTGGGTTGCTGACCAGACCCCCCAGAATCATCATTGATGGTGAGGAGTTTTTACTTCAGAGCCATGATGGGGACCACACCATCAAAAGAATTTTCAGACTTTTCAAGACAGAAAGCTACACTTTGGTGAAGCCAGTGAAGACAAAAGCTTTGGATGAATTGAAGATTTCTGAGGGTCAGATTTGCATTGATCTTTTTGCAAACCACCTGAACCACACCAGTCTTTGTACATGACAAAAGGGAATTCAGCCTACAGGTATTCATGGGAAAGGTTGTTGTGTGACATTGGTGCTTCCAAGTTTCTGTGGGCAAACCCCCCCTTCAGCCAACTAAGCAAAGTGGTGACCAAGTTGTGCTTGAAGAAACAAAAATGGTCCTGGTACACCCAGACTGGGTGGACCAGTACTGGTCCCCCTGCTGGAAAGGGTGACTGTGGCCAGGGTGAAAATTTCAAGTGGGGTTCCCTTGTTTGTGGGTGACAGGTGCAAAAAGGTGCTGCCCCCCCCTGTGGAACACTTTTGTGAGTGTGGTGGACACTGTGCAATTCAAAGTGGATTTTGAGCTTTTGGACCCCAAATTGTCAGTTGGCTCAGAAAAGTTTCAAGGAATTGGAGTTTGGATGAACTGAGAGGTGAGATCAGGAAGTACCCCACAGTGGATGATGGAATTCAAGTGGATTTCCCAGATCTTCCTGATGTTCCCCCCTGCAGCAGGCCCCAGCCTGCCAGTCCACCTGCAGACAAGCAAGTTTTTGAAAGTCCAAGTTTTCCTTTGGAGAATGTTCCCCCAAGGAATCAGATGAAAAGGTGAAAGAATGGTTGGACAATGTGGTGGTGTTTGAACCAATGAATGAGCATGAAAACATCAATTTTTTGGCTGAGTTGACAAGGACATTGAAAGTGAGCTGAGTCTTTTTCAGGAGGTGAGAAAAGATGTGGAGGTGATGTTTTTCCAGCTGGCCCAGCCTGTGGAAGATGTTCAGTTTGCAAAACCTGTGAAAACTCCCAAGGCAACAATCAAGATGGATGAACTCAAAAGCATTTCCCAAGTTTTGCATGAAAAGATTTGGACTTTGGAGGCCCAGAAAAAGGCTGATGAAAAAAGCAGCAAATTGTTTACTGAGAATCTGAGTGGAGAATTTGAAAAAGAAGTTGAGAAATTCAGAGACCACCCCAGGTTGTATGAGCTTTTGGTGAAATTTTTCTGATGTTTTTGGACCATTGCCCACAATTTCTGAGTCTTCCCCCCTGCCTGTTTTGATGGACATTGAGCTGAAGCCTGAATGGGAAGGCAAACCCCTAAGGCAAAAGTGTTGGCCCATGCCCCAGGAGGATGAAAAAGAAATTGACCTTCAGTGTGAAGAATTGCTAAAGTCAGGGTTGATTGAGCAATTCCCAGTTGGTGAAATCCCCCAGGTGTGCAGCCCCACATTTTTGGTGGACAAAAAAGGGTCAAGTACCAGAAGGATGGTCATCCATTATGGAAAATTGAATGCCAGAAGCAAGCACATGCAGGTTATTTGCCAAGCATGGAGGTTTTGATTGAAAGTTTGGCCAAATGTCGCTGGAAAAGTACCCTGGACATGAGGAGTGGGTATTGGCAAATCCCAATCACAAAAAGAGCAGCAAATTTGTCTGCATTTTGCATTCCATCTGGGAGGTGTTTTCGTCCCAAAAGGATGATGTTTGGCCTAAGTAATGCCCGGGATTTTTCAGGAGCTGATGGAAATTCTAACCTCCCAATGCAAAACGGATTTGAGGGTGAGAGAGATTTTGAAGGATGGACACCTGGCTTCTTTTTTCGATGACACAGGGGTTGGTGCAAACTCTGAGGAGGATCATTTGTATCTTTTGGAAAAGTGGTTTGAAGTTTGCAGAAAGAACCAAGTGAGAATCAAATTGAGCAAATGTTCCTTTCTGAATCAGTCCATTGACTATTTGGGTTTCTCGTTGGGATGGGGAATGTGGCAGGCAAACAAAAGAAACATTGAACCAATTCTGAGTTTTCGAGTTCAGAATCAAAGGGATTTGAGGCGAATTTTGGGAGCCATGAATTTCTACCGCAGACACGTGAAAGGTTTTACTTTTGACTCAGCCCCGCTCACAGATCTTCTGAAAAAGAATGTGAAATGGAGGTGGACTGAAAAGGAGGAGAGTTGTTGAATGCATTGAAAAGGAAATTGTCTTCTCTTGATGTTTTGGGTACCCCCAGGAGTTCAGGAGAGATTGTTTTGGTGACTGACAGTTCGGATTTGGGAGGTGGTTCAGCATTGTTTCAGTGGCAAACCCTCCAACAAACACAAATTCCTGAGAATTTTCGAACAAGTGGTGTGAAGGTGGATGGAACCCTGAAAAACAACTACCCCAGTGAAATGAGGTTGGTGCCCTTGGGCCACTACAACTGGAAATGGAGTGAGGCAAGAAAAAAATACACCACCTGGGAAAAGGAAATTTTGAGTGGTGTGCTGACCATTGCTTCACAAACAAGGATTTTGCAAAATCTGCCAATTGTGTGGATGACAGACAATGAGGCAGCCACCTCTTTTTCTGAAGGGTGAACCCCCCCTCAACAAAAGACTGAGAAGGATGTATGTGTTTTGCACCAGTTCAAACTGAATATCGTTCATGTGGCAGGTTGCAAAAATGAATTGTGTGATTTTTTGTCTCGTGCTGATTTTGAGAACAAATTTGAAATTCATTTTGAGGAAGAAGCAAGGAACGCTTTTCAGAAAATGGATGTGCAGCTTGACCTGTTTTTGCAGAAGATTTTCAGTTTGTCCCACAGAGTGCAAGTGTCAGAAAAGGATTATTTGAATTCAGAGCTGAAGGATTTTTGGGAAAAAGTGGAGGTTTCAAAACCCTGTTTCATTGACAATGAGTTTTGGTTCAGATCTGCCAAGGCCATGTATTGTGAAGGAAAATTGGTTGTTCCATCTCATTTGTTGAAGGTTTGTTTGGATGAATGTCACAAGGCAAGCAACCATGTTGGTGCTGAAAGGACTTTGTTGTTCTTTTTGAGCCATTTTCAGTCCAAGGTTTCCAAGAAAGACATGTTGGAAATTTGCAGGCCATTGTGATGACATGTGAAATTTGCACCCTTTCAAAACAAAACCGCCCCAGTGACCGTGGAAAGGTGGGTTCTTTACCGATTCCAACAGTGAGCAATGAAGTTTTGTGTTTGGATTTTGTGCAAATGGACCCCTACAATGGTTTTGACTATGTGCTGACTTTGGTGTCGACAATTTGTCCCATTTTTGCCAATTCATCCCCACACAGAAACGGTAACCGGAGAAGGTGTTTTGAGGCTTATTTTGGACCGGTGGATTTCTGTTTTTGGAAAACCGTCGTTGTGGTCTGACAACGACGTGCGATTCAGACAGCCCAGTGGTTTTTACCAGACAGCCCTGAAAGCTCTCGACGTGAAATTATCGTTTTCTCTGCCCCGGAACCCCCGATCAAACGGTTTGGTTGAAAATGTCAATAAAATGTTCTTGCAGAATATGCGAGCATTGAGTCTGTCTTCCAAGGACAAAAATTGGGTGCAGCTGATCCCGTATTGCACATTTTTGATGAATTCGCAGATTTCCCCACAACAATGTTGTCACCCCATGAAATTTTTTGGGCAGACCAGCTTGGAGGTTGAATTACCCCCAGAACCGGTGACAAATCCAGAAACCCATTCTTGGCTTTTGACCCAGATGGAAATTCAAGAAAGAGCTTCCCAGAGATTGAAAGAATTGAGGAAAAAAGATTTTGAGAGTGCCAACAAAGGAGGGTACCAGCAAAAATTGAAGAAGATGACTATGTTTTGGTGCACAACAAAAGATGGCCAAACAAATCATGGCCCAAGCTTTCCCCCCCTGGCAAGGACCTTTTCGGGTTCTCAAATCGAGGTTCAATTCAGTGCAAATTGCAAGCAGTCCATCTTTGGGAGGGGTCATTTGATGTCTCTTTGGGTTTGTGCAAAAGTGGGAGGTTGCTTTGCATGAAAGAAAGCCTTTTGGAAGAAGACCCAGACCTTTTGACCGGTGATGTGGTTGTGGGAGACCCAGTGGAGGGTGACACCCCCATGCCAGACCAGGGAGGGGATCCCCCCCTTCAGATGTCAGAAGAAGAACAAGCACAATTGGGTTTTTACAATGTTTACAAGATTTTGAAGCACAAGTACCAAGGGGATGGAAATTTTTGGTTTGGTGGAGAGAATTTTCCGGCAAGCAGCAGTACATGGGAGCCTGGGCTTCCTTTGTGCAACCAGGAGGCAGAATGAATGAGGTTTCAAGAATTATTGTGTGGATCACAATTTACAAT
>CAAHFI010616999.1:0-14296 GCA_900893395.1 Euglena gracilis
AATTCACCCCATTGTTCCCACAAGGTTGATTTTGACATGGCGTGGATGCAAATTTCCCCCCGGTTGGAAGAGATGGCCCAATTGACCGATGAAGTGGATTTGATTTCTTTCGGTTCGAGGACATCAAGAAAGTGCTTCGGTGTGATTCCAAGGAAGTGTGACCCCGATGTTTCCGAATTTTCCCTTTGGTTGAATGCCCAGATGAAGAGAGTTCATCGGAGAATGAGAAAGTCCTTTTGCAAAAGCGTCCGGAAAATTCCCCGTTTCGAAAAAGCAAATCACGGAGATTTCGAATCTTTTGCACCAAAAAATCGACCAAATCGAAAGAGACATGGCTTCCCAACGACCGAACCTTTTACGTTCGAAAGTGCGAACATTCAAGGGGATTTTGCAAAGGAACTCGAAAAGGTGAAAGCACCCCCCGAGGTGAAAAGATTGATTTTGAAGTATCAAGACGTTTTCGGTCCCTTGCCACCCCCCGGTCAAGGATGCAATTGGTTGAAATGGATTTGGAACTCAAGGAGGAATGGAAAGATGCACCCCTTCGTTCCAAGTGTTGGCCCATGTCCCCCAAGATTGTGCCGAATTGAAGCACAAGTTGATGAGTTGGTGCAAGCCGGGTTGGTTGAACCTTTCCCCCCGGCACGTTTCCGAAGTATTGTTCGCCCACTTTTCTCGTCGACAAAAAGGAAAGCAAGACAAAAAGAATGGTTGGACAATACGTACGACTCAACCGCCGAACCAAACCGCACGCGGCATTTTTACCGAATATGGAAATTCTTATCGAAAACATGGCGAAGACAAAGTTCAAGACGAAACTTGACCTAAGGAGCGGTTTTTTGGCAAGTTGGGTTGACCCCCCGGGCAAAGGAACTTTCGGCATTCACGACCCCCTCCGGACGGTGTTTTCGGTGGCTTTGCATGCCTTTTGACTTCAAGGTGCCCCCGGAGTTTTCCAAGAAATGATCGAACTCCTAATTTCCTAAGGTGAAAGCAAAGCCGAACCTCAAGGAAATTTGACGAGGAGTCACCTCGGTGCATTTTTTGACGATTGCGGAATCGGCACGGATTCAAAAGAAGAGCACCTCATTTTGCTTGAAGCGTTTCTTTCCGAATGCCAAAAACATCAAATCCGTGTGAAGTTGAGCAAGTGTGAATTCCTTCAAACGAACATGGAATATTTGGGTTGATTTGAGTCACGGGACGTGGTCGCCGAGCAAAAAGAAGGTTGATGCCATCCTAAAAGCAAAAGTCTCCAACTTGAAGGAGTTGCAATCTTTCCTCGGAGCAATGAATTTCTTTCGCCGTCACGTACCAAATTTTCCGAATCATCACACGTGTTAACCGAACTTCTCAAAAAGGAAACACCGTGGAAATGGGGTTTGGAGGAACAAAGCAAATTCGACGAGCTCAAATCTAAATTGGCAAAATTGACGTGTTTGGGAACACCGAGACCGAGTGGAGAAATCGTGATTTTGACCGACTCAAGTGATGTTCAAGGTGGAGCTACAATTTTCCAATGGCAACAAGTTTCGAATGAGATTTTGAAGACTTGAAAAGGAGATCAACCATTTTGGAGACAAAAGGAGTGAAGTCGGATGGGAGTTTGACCATACCTACCCGACCACGTTCACCCTTGTCCCTCTCGGCCACTATTCGTGGAAATGGAATGATACCCGACAAAGGTACAATACCTATGAAAGGGAATTGCTTTCGGGAATTTTGACAATGTCAACCCAATACCGAATGGTTGCCCATCAAAAATTGTGTGGTTTTGCGACAACCAAGCAACACGTTCTTTTCTCGACTCCGCACCACCGACTAACCCACGACTACGAAGATGGTACACGTTTCTTTCCCAATTCAATTTGGTTATCAAACACATTCCCGGCGTTAAAAACGAACTACCGGATTGGCTTTCACGAGGAAAATTTGAGGAATGATTGGACAAGATTTGATTCCATCGCGTCCGAAGCTTTTGAAAGGATGGATCGACAATTGGATTTTGCCATTCTATTCAAGATCGGTGAGTCATTGCATTTTTCAAAGGAAGATTATTTGTCTAGCGAATTCCAAGAAATGTGGAACGCTTTGGAAGAAAGGAAAGCGACCATCATTGGAGAAAGGTTGATGTACAAATCAGAAAAGGGTTTGTTTTGCGAGAACAAAAAAGTTGTTCCCAAGGCGAAGCTTGAGAAAACATTGAAGTGGTGTCATGATGTGAATGGACATCCGGGTGCCGAGCGCACCGTTCTTTTCTTCTCCAAGATGTTTTGGTCGGATGAGTCAAAAGGAATTTGTTCGGTGTGGCAAAACGGATTTGCGATTTTTGCGAAGTTTGTCTCAAAAGCAAACCGAACACGTCGACCGACCGTGGATTAATTTCGTCGCTTCCGATACCGCAAATTGCAAACGACACACTTTACATCGATTTCATTTCAATGGATGCACACAATGAATTCAATTACGTTCTCACAATTGTGGATTCACTCTCAAGGTTTGTGAAGTTCATACGTGTTCCAAAAACATAAGTGGTGAGGAAACTTTGAAATTGATTTGGAAGGAGTGGATTTTGAATTTTGACAAGCCTCAATGCATCATGAGTGACAATGATGTTCGTTTTCGCAACAAGAAGGTTTCTATCAAAAAGTGTTTCGGTCTTCGGAGTGGACGTCAAATTTTCGGTTCCCCGACACCCACAATCAAATGGTCTTTGTGAGCGAACAAATCGAGCATTTTTGCAAAATTTGAGAGCATTGACATTGGAAATGAAAACAATGGATTGGCCAAAGCTCACACCGATTGTTTCATGGATGATGAATTCCCAAGTTTCTCCAAAAACGGGATATTCACCAAGTGAGCTATTTTTGGACGTCCAAGTTGGAAAGGTGAATCATCCCCGAACCGGGAAGTACCCAAACGTTGAAAGTTTTTTGAGAGATCTTATTGAAATCCAAGATGGTGTGATGAAAAGACTTCAAAGGTTGCGTGAATCGAAAAACAAGTCTTTGAACAAAGGTCGTCCGAATTCGAGCTATTTTGTTGGTGATTTGTCCTCGTGAGTAAGGATCGATGGCCACAAAGGAAATTGAAGAAAATGAAAGTCAATGGTTTGGTCCTTATCGCATTTTGGAAGTAAGACACAACACCTTGAAGGTAGCCGTCTCACCAAGTTTGGGTGGAGAATGCATTTGCACGTTTTCCCAAGTGAAACATTGGAGAACCGTGACCGACCACGATGAAGAATTTTTGCCCGACGATTTTCAACCCGATGACGAAGAAGAAACCGAAAAAGAAGCCGCGGACGCCGAACGAGAAAACGAACGCGGAAAAGAGAGTGTGAGAGAATTACCCCCCGGATATTTTTTGGTGTCAAAGATTTTGAGGCACAAGTTTGACCAAGGATGGAAATTTTTGACACAATGGGAGGGTTTCCCCGTTACGTCCTCAACATGGGAGCCAAGCAAGAATTTTTCCCTTGGAGGAGGAAAATGGAATGAGATTTTTGTGAAGTATTGCCAAGACAACGATTTGGCACGCCCCCCAGGAAGAGAATCAAGAATGACAATGAGAATGTGGGAGGAAGCCTTCTTTTCCACATGAAGGCAAGTTCTACCGTTTTGCAACCCCCACGGGAAATGAGAATTTTACCGGTGGATACGCGCGATGCGAATTTTTGTGTTTTGTCCAATGTCCCCGAGAACGGGAATGACCTTTTGGAGAATGGAATGCCCCCACCCCGGGAAGTGGGCATGGCAGGACCCTTGGAACCTGCAAGGGGCTTGCATGGGGAGGAAGAATACAAATGGGAAGTCCCGTTTCCGTCCAATTCCGAAGGGACTTACTCATGGGAAGGAGCCAACCAACCGCTCACCCATCCACCTTAACCCGTACCTTATTCACTTCTCCAAGACTTTTTTCTGAGAACAGTTCTGACCATTTTCCCTTGTGATGAAGTGTCGTATCTCTTTGTGAGGTCATTTCTTCATCCCATTTGTTGTTGTTTTCTCGTCCTTTTTTATGGAGGCAAGTGAGAACATCAACGGGTTCAAGGCCAAAGGCCTTGAAGGGGGAGAATGTGATGTTCTCCCAAACTTTTCCCAGAGGATTTTCTTACCAATCAAAAACGCGGATGACGTGTCCAAATCTTCTATCCCTTCCAGTGTACCTATCCCAACGATATATGTCACTCTGAAGTCGTGGACCAAAGAAAGAATCATATCAAGATCTTTGCTTGCTGTTCCAAAGTGGGAAAAGGGAAAATCTCGAAGAAAAAGGACTATCGGCGAAAGCGAGAGCGCTAGGCAGCTGTCACTCCCTGAGGGGTGAGCCTACAAACAACTTCTGCTGGAATGGGTTTGATGTTGGTTTTCTCTTTGGTTTCTTGGCCACCAACTGCAAGGGCTGTGGCTGTCCCTTTCTGGGGTTGAGAAAATTTCTGAAAAGGAAATTTTATTTTGGGGGAAAGCCACTGTTTGCCAGACGGAGACCGCACCGGCAGGCTCTCCAGCGGAATCTTTCGGGCACGGTGTTGTCCAGCTGCTTCTTCTGAGCTTTTAGTCTGTCATAGTTCGTTGAATTCAATCTTTTCAAATTCGAATTCAATTTTATGTTTCGGTCTTGACCACCGCTGCAGTGTCAACTTCCTGGTGTAGATGCTGTTCTCAACAAGGGAGTCGGTTAACCTTGCCGTCAGGAAGAACAACTTCTTCAATAAATATTTCTTTCCAAACTTGACCAAACGTTTGATAGATCCTTTCTTGAGGATATTCTGTTGGCCTGACTTCTTCTCTTGATTATGTCCTTTCTTCTGGATGTCGAAGGGTCATTTAGGAATCAGCCAACTCTGGCGAAAAAAGGCACTAAGCGCGGACTCCTAACCCAGCGCACCAAAACAATCACAACAAACCGCCGGCGAGCAAGGCATGGCCTCACAATGGCAAAGTGCGGAGCCCTTTGGTGAGGGAATTCACTCTGTCTGATGTAAAGGGTCTTTTACCATCCAAAGACCATAACAAATTATTTTTGTGCCAACCATGTGGGCTGTCCTTTCCACATATTCTTTCAATAAATGCCAGGAGCTTATGAAGGGGCTGTGTGGCAAACTTAAAATCACCTCCACCTTGGTACTGCCACCATTTCCTTTGCAACCAAAAATAAAAAAATTCTCCCATGTAAACTGATTTTCGCTGTGTCCTGGCTAAGTCAACCCCCATGTGGAGGGCGAAAAGCCTCCAACAAAGGATTAGTCTGCTTCTGAGCTCTTTCAAAGATAGTTCTGATAGGGGTTTTGAATTTCTGATGATTTCTCCAGGAGATCAGTGGGGTCCCAAAAATGGGCGTATTTGCAGACATTGGAAATCTATTTTCTTTTCAATGGAACCAAAAGAGGGAAAACCTCAATGACCCAAACCCTGGAGTAACAAGGCAATATATAGAAAAACATATGCATTCGTGCAGTGTTTGAGGCTGTGAACAGCAAGACCCCTTTGTGCAACAATTGCCCACCAATGCCCTGAAGGCTGAGTCATATCTTTTGACATTTCCCAGATGTTTTATGTAAGTGTCGATACTGGACATCGAAACTTCCTGGGGTTGTAATATTTGCCTGACACACCTTGGGGGGCATCTACTCCCCCAGCGGTTGGTAACAGACCCCACTGGGGGGGTACCAGCAAAACTTTGCTGCCTGGCTGCCTGATTGAAATTAATTGGCGCCACCATAATGTTGGACCATTCGGGCTCCGCACTGCGAGATGGTGAGGTCCTGCTTTCCTTGCCGGCTGTTCTGTTCTGGTGTGTTTGTGCGTGCGCGGGGGGTGCTTCTTACTGCTTTTTGTTGCCGGAGTTGGCTGATTCCTAATTCTGCCCTTCGACCTCAAGGAGAAAGAATTTACTGCAACGAGTTCACCTGGAAATATTTACAAAGAAGCATTACATTCACCGAAGACCGGCGAATTATTCACTGGTGGATCAAACTTTTTTGCTGACCTTCGACTTCAAGGAGGAAGAATTCAACTCTCCGAGTTCAACTGGAATTATCCCAGAAATATTTCAATTACGAAGACAAAGTCACAACCGGACTTCCATGAAGAATGAGCTGCAAAGAAATTCAGACTGCCAAGAGGAACTTCAACGAACTTCCAAGAAAACAGCTGAAGCTGGGGAAGGTGGACACACAGCAGCAGCTGCAGAAGCTGATGAGGCGGCAGCAGCACGTCAGTCCGTGGCCATCGCAACCCCCCACCCCCCAGCACATCAAAGATTTCAGACTCCCCCACTCAAAATGATGGCCATGGACCATGGACAACTGTGGTCAGGAAGAGAAGACAGAGGGGACTACCATCACAGGTCCAACAGACTCCACCCCTTTTTCTCAGTTCCTCCCCTTCCAGGGGAAAAAGCAAAGGCTATGGCAGCCTCTCAAGAAATATCAGAAATCCAAAGGATTCAAATCAAAATCAAGGCTATGGCAGCCATCATTGGACAGGGCCTGGGGCCCAGAATCATGGCTATGGCAGCCATCATCCAAGAGGGCAGTGGGCCCAAGTGCAAGGCTATGGCAGCCTGTGTCCAAACCTGGACAGATCCCACTGGGGAAAGGTATGTCCAACTTACCCCACAGCTCTCTCAAACATAAACCCCTCAGGAGCTGCCCATCCAAGCAAGCAGCCCCCCTTTCAGGGGAAGGCCAATGGAGGCCATTATATCCAAGAGGCCAATGGAGGCCAGGGGGTAAATATCAAGGCCAATGGAGGCCATTTCAATCAAAATCAGGTGGCCATGGGAGGCCAATGCATTCAAGACCACAGCCCTTGGGGGGGAGGCCCAAGATTGGCTCAGACAAGCCCCCCCAGAAGATAATCAGCCCAGCCTTATATGTACCTCCCCACTGCAGACACAGACCTTCCCCCATCTTTCAAACACAGGGGGAAAGCCTGTCTTTGAGCAGCCCTATGGCAGGGCCAGAGGTGACCCCAGTGATGGGGCAGCCAGAGCTGACCCCAGTGATGGGGCAGCCAGGGGGAAGGACCCCAGTGATGGGGCCTTTGGAATCCCCAGACACATTACACCCAGGGGTGCCCCCTACAGGGCCCTGCAGGCCAGCATTCCCCATTGGGTCGAGGCAGGAGCCAGCACAGAGGTATTAAACCTGATAAGGGAAGGGGTCAGGGCAGATCTTCCCCTCCCCCCTCAGATGTCCTTAAAAGTTCCCTTCAAAACTCCCCAAGAAATAAGGACTGCCCAGAAAATTCTGAGAGAATACGAATGTGCAGGGGCAACCAGGCAAATCACCCCAGAGGAGGCAAAACATTTTGTCCCTTATTTTATCATTTCCAAAAAGGAAGGGGAAAAGACCAAGGAAAGACTGATTTCAGATTGTCGACAGTTAAATCTCCATTTCACCCCCAGAAATTCAGATTGGAACACATGGGAAACATCTTCCCATATCTAAGAAAAGGTTGGTTCTGTGGAAAAATAGACCTGAAAGATGCATATTTCCACTTAAAACTGCACAGCAGTCTGGAAAAACATGTGTGCATGCAGGTGGGGGGGAAACGTGGCAATTTCAAGCTGCATGCTTTGGTATAAGCAGCCTGCCACAAAAATTTATGACTCTTATGAGAGTCTGGGAAAGAAAATGGAGAAAGGAAGGCAAGGTAGTTTTCATCTACCTGGACGACATTTTGCTGTTAGCCCCCAGCAAAAAGACAGCAGCCCAACATTTGGCAGAAGTAAAAACAGACCTTTTACTGGCAGGTTTCAGATTAAACCTCCCCAAATCCTGTCTGGAACCCACACAGGAAATAAAACATTTGGGCCAATGGATCAATTTGAAAAAAGGCCAATTGGAAATTCCTCAGGAAAAACTAAAATCCTTAAGAAAGGAGCTAGGCAAAGTGCTCACAGCACAGAAAATGAGCTGCAGAAAACTCAGTTCTATTGTGGGACAAGTCAGAAGCTATTTAGTTTCAATGCCATTTCTCAGAATTCTGACAGATCAACTTTGCAAAATGGTGGATTTGCACACAAAGTGGGGTTGGGACCACACCCTGACCATTCCCCAGGGGTCAAAGATCAAATTGTGGAGTTAAAAGCCTTTTTACAGCCAGGTGTGGGCAGGGCATTTCAGTCCCAGGCCTCTCAGGAACTCTTTTCGGACAGCAGCACCTGGCAGTGGGGGGGGCTGGACAAAGCTTCAGGCCAAAAGGTGCAGGATTTTTGGAGGGACCTGCATGTCCTTCACATAAATCAAAAAGAATTACAAGCTGCAGTGGAAACAGTAAAGGCACTAGCCAAACCAAAACAAACAATTGTGCTCCACGTGGACAGCCAGGTGGCTGTAAGTTATTTAACAAAATGGGGAGGCAAAAAGCCATACCTAAATTCCATCTTAAAACCCCTGCTGTATCATTGCCAAGAAAAGCAAATCAATTTGCAGGTGGTTTGGGTTCCCACAAAGGAGCAATTGGCAGACTCCCTGACCAGGGAGCAAAAGGACCCAGGGGATTATACCCTAAACCTAAACATCTTTCACCAAATTGTTCAGTTTTTCAGAAAGGAAATCACCCCAGAGGTGGACATGTTTTGCACACCCAGCAACAAAAAATTCCCCAAGTTTGTTTGTCGATACCCCCACCAAGGGGCTTTGCTGGTGGATGCCTTGAAGGCAGATTTGAGGGGCCTCCCCCCAGTTTATGCAAACCCCCCTGGAGCATCATTCCCCAATGGGTTCAGAGATTAATGTTAAACCCAGACCTAATTTGTCTGTTGATCGTACCCCACTGGGCTTCAACATCATGGTGGCGCCAATTAATGTCAATCAGGCAGCCAGGCAGCAAAGTTTTGTTGGTACCCCCCCAATGGGGTCTGTTCACCAACTGCTGGGGGGAGGAGATGCCCCCCCCAAGGTGGAATTGGCCTGCTTGATTGTGTCAGGCAAATATTACAATCCCAGGAAGTTTCGATGTCCAGTATCGACACTTACATAAAAAATCTGGGAAATGTCAAAGATATGACTCAGCCTTCAGGCCTTGGTGGCCAATTGTTGCACAAAGGGGTGCCCCTGCAGGACTGCACAGTCCACAAGATGGCTGAGGCCATCCTTGATTTGGCTGTTCACAGCCTCAACACTGCACGAAATGCATATGCAGCAGCATTATTACTCCCAGGGTTTGGGTCATTGAGGTTTTCCCCTCTTTTGTCTCCATTGAAAAGGAAGTGGAATTCCAATGTCTGCAAGTATGCCCATTTTTGGGACCCCACTGATTTGCTAGAGAGCATCATCAGAAATCAAAGCCCCTCTCAGAACTCTCTGTGAAAGAGCTCAGAAACAGACTCATCATTTGTTGGAGGCTTTGGCCCTCCACAGGGGGGTTGATCTAGCCAGAACCCAGCGAAAAATCAGTTTCGTGGGAGAAAAAATTTTCATTTTATTGCAAAGGAAAGGGTGGCAATTCCCAAGATGGGAGGAAGTTTTGAATTTGCCACACACCCCCTCATCAGCCCCTGGCATTTATTGAAAGAGTATGTGGAAAGGACAGCCCACATGGTTGGGCACAAAAATAATTTGTTATGGTCTTTGGATGGTAAAAGACCTTTGACATCAGAAAGAGTGAATTCCCTTACCAAGAAATTCTGCAAGAGGGGGGGGTGGACACCACCCACTGGAAACCCCACAGCACCAGAGGGGCTGGGGTTTTATGGTGGAAAAATGCTGGTTTGCAAGTGGAAGAAGTCCAGCAATGGGTCAGTGGAAAAATTTTGGGGCCTTCCAAGCTCATTATTTGCGACTCGGGTCGTATCAAAAATTCAAAAAATTATGGCCCAAAGGGGGTGCACAGTACCTCACCATCTCGCAGTGCGGAGCCCGAATGGTCTCGGACTCCCACGACAGAGGAAGGGGGAGGAAGGGACCAAGAGGGCGAAGCACAAGAAGATGGTGAGCCCAACCCCCCACCCAAAAAATCAGCAGAAAAAGAAAAACATCCCAACCAGAAAGGGGACCCCCGACCAAGCAGCCCCAACCACCCACCCAGAAACCACCAGAAAGAGACAGCCATCCCCATCGAGGGGGGGGCCCCCACCAAGCGGCCATGGGAGAGGGGGGGGCGGGGCCACGACGGTTCAGCTTCGCCAAGGTGTCGGACGAGGCCTCATCATCGCCAACTCCGGCAACAAAGGCGCAGTAAGAAGCACCCCCCGCGCACGCACAAACACACCAGAACAGAACAGCCGGCAAGGAAAGCAGGACCTCACCATCTTCTTGTGCTTCGCCCTCTTGGTCCCTTCCTCCCCCTTCCTCTGTCGTGGGAGTCCGAAAGCTTCCTCCCCCTTCCTCCGTCGTGGAGTCCGATGGGGCTTGCTGTGGCCTCTGGTGTCTGGGCCACAAGGTCCAGGGATCGCGTCCGTTACTGGGTGGTTTATTTGAAGAAATTCTTCCGAGAGGGTGGGGACGTCGGGCTGTGCACAGCACAAGCCCCTGCCTGCTGTGCTGGGCTGCGCCCGCATTGCCGGCGCGCGCAAGAGTCCGCGGTATCCAACTTCCGGGAGTTCAGAAGTACGAGACAACTTGGAAACAAGGAACAAGACAGGAGTTCAGAGAGCAGGAGAGTTCTCAGCTACGCCCTCTGACTTCATTCATACCGAAATCACATTTTTTGTTTTCGTCTTTTGCAGGCAGTTTTTGAGTTTTGGTAGGCAGCACAGCCCACAGTTACGTTTCTTTAACCCCAGAACACACCTATTTCCGCCAATTTTTCCCCACAGCTTTTCTGCCCGGGCTGAAAATCATTTTCAGATGGAGCAATTCAAGAACTTCAAAGAGTGAGACAAGAATTTGAGAATCTGAAAATGCAATTGGGGCAAAATCAAAACCGAGGGCAGCAACCAGCCCCCGGGCCCCCAAGGACATGCATTTGAAGAAGATGTTTCAATGGGACCTGAAGAGGAGGCAACCCCCACGGATTGGACTGCTGTCTTACCCCCACCCACATGATGCTCTGGCCTTTGGCCAAAGCAGGAAGGAGGCTGGCCTCCCTTCCCCCCCTTGATCTTTTGAAAAAATCTGCTGAGGATCTGAAAATGTATGTGGAGTACCCCAGGCCCCCCCAGCCAGAAGAACAGGTGGATAAAAAACCCTTTTCAGGCCCAGAAAAAAGCTGAAATTGCTCTAAATCTGTTGGTGCACACTGTAGAAACAGATGACTTGGAGCACTTAAATGCCACCTCAGCATGGATAAGAAGTTTGTGCAGGATCTGCAGGAAATCAGGAGACATTTACTTGCAGGAAACAGCCAATCCTCCAGTCTGGACCCCAGACCTGACTTAAAAAACCACCAGGTTGTTAACAAAGGAGGAAGAAAAAACGGTTGAAATCAAAGAACACAAACAATCCCAGCACAGGGGCAGGGGTAGAACCAACAGCAGATCTCAGCAGAACAGACCCAGAAGCAGATCCAACTTTCGTGATGGAAAGGAAAAGGAAAGGGGAAAGGGGGGAAAGAAAGGGGAACCAGAACGATGGGCCCTGGTGCAGATGGACCCACACCTGCACCAGGGTCTAACAGTGTACGTCCAAAGCCTTCCCTTTTCCCCTTTTGGGACTTTCTGAAAAAGCCTTTCGCTGGAAAAGTCTTTGGAGTAACAAAAGTGGTTTTCCCCTTTTGTTCCCAATTCCCCAAGAGGCAAAGCACAAGACAAAGACTTCAGACGTTTCCTCTGAAGTCAAGTTCAGTTGTTTCGAGGTTTTTCCCTCAGACAAAAACAATGGTGAAACTTGCGAAGCTTGACAGTAAAGAATACCACCTGTGAGGAAGGAGAAAAGTGCTGACGTGTCCAGCGCAGATCCCAGAAGGGTCTGCCACGATCTTACCAACTGTTGGTTTCCACAGTGGTACGATCGTCACTGAACCCACTCTGCAGATATCCTACAGAGCTGGACGTGCCTGGTACACATCCCCCTCCCAGGGCTAGCCCGATTTCCTTCATGGACCAGGGATCCCAGTCCAATCAGGATATCTGACGCTTCACTGGTGGGGTTCACTTCTACTCCATTTGGTGTCTCTCCTTTCCGCACAGTGGCATCCACCCAAAGCCCCAAAAACTCGCAAAAGGTTAGCCGCAGTTTCGCGTTAGCCGTTCGGCTTAGGTGGGGTGTGAAAAAGCCCACTATGGGAAACGGGCTGGCAGGTTTCCTGTCGAGTATCCCATCCACCCACTTGGGAGTGCCAAAGGCACGCGGGATTGGTCAAGCGTATTCGCTGAAAACCGGAGGGGAGAGGTGTGGAAGGGGGGCAGGCTCCTATCCTGGTCATTACCCGGATAGGGCTCCTAGGCGGTCATATCCGCACTAGGAAACAAAAGCCTACTTACAGAACCGACTGCCGGCGACAGCTTTGCGGGGGTGGGGGAAAGTAGGGAGGAGATGGAGGCTGGCTTAGGCCAAAACAGAATTTTGCTGTCTGGGCAGCCTTAAGGGCCTTAGGGCCGAAAAGTGACAACTTGGCCTATTATACGGCGTGCGCGCTGTGTGCTGTGTGTCACTTAGCGGCTTGCCAGGTTTCCCGGCTGCCTAGGTCTTCAGCAGCAGCTCCTTCACGACGGATAAGAGGCACTTACCTCCTGCAGACGGTTTCCGTCCGCAACATCCAATGTTGGAGGGGGGGGCTCATGGATGATTCCATCCAGAGCTCGTGACAGACCTGGGTTCATCCACCGGGCCGGAGGGGGGTCCGACCCCCCCGCCCCCCCCGCCCCCTCCCGCCCCCCCCTAGGTAGGTAGGTGCCCCGAGTATTATCGATGTGATTGGATTTCCGCGCCCCAAAGTGAATAGCCTATAGGTTAGGGGACGATCCCTGGTTTTCTCAGAGCCGTCACGTTGCCCGCAACTCCCCGCCAGTCCGGAGATATGGCCCGGCAAAAAAGTTGTCTACCGTTTTTTTTCCAAAGAAATTTGTGTTGACCAGCAAAAGGGGTCATTTTTGGGGTCGAAAAGTGGAAAATTTTAAAATATCTCGAAAACGCTGGGAGTTGAAAAAGTAAAGAGTACGTCATTCCACAACTTTGGGACGCCCTATCCACCGTATTCGCGGTTTGGGCCAACTCCCCGCCTGGGCCGAGAGATATGGCCGTTTTGTGGTTTCGCCAGGGGGGGACTCTGCCAAAAACGGGTCATTTTTGGGGGTCAAAAAAATCGAAAAATTCAAAATATCTCGAAAACGCTGGAAGTTGAGAAAAACCAAAGAGTACCTCATTCCACAACTTTGGGACGCCCTATTCCACCGGTATGCGCGTTTGGGCCAACTCCCCGCCTGGGCCGAGATATGGCCGTTTTGTGGTTTCGCCATGGGGAGGGCTGCTTAGCGGTTTCTGCTATCAGTGTATGCTCCTCCAGGGGTGTCCAGGCTCCATGAAGGCGATTACCTACATGGGGTCTGGTAATGCCGTTTCGGCATTACATCCTTTCCAACCGCCAATAATCATGGCGGGAGTCCAGGGACTCCACCAGGACATCTGAAATTGTGGTTGGTGGTGGCCTGTCTACGAGCCAGGTTTCTGGCGATTCGTAGTCGAAGTCAGGTGCCACCCAGTCCCGAACCCATCATTCGGTACTGTTGCTTGGTTGCACTCGCTCTTTCCGCGAGGAACCACTTGCAGCTTCTTCCCAGAATTCCTGGGCACAGTGGCTGCCAGATGAAGTAAGTAGTTCATCCGTGGGTGATTGGCTGGACACCTGCGGGGCATTCCCCGGGTGGGGTCAATGGGCATGTGATGCGCACATTCCGCGCGGACTGTATGGGGTCGTAATACGCCCAAGCCAGTCTTCCAGGTCAACCCGTGGTTTCGGGTGGCCATTGTGGCAGGCACCAGCGACCGTTTTGGTCCTGTGTTTTGAACAGACGGAAAAGAATCTTTTCCCTGTCCGCTGTCTCCCAGAGGTAAGGTAATCTTACCCCTGCCTCCTCTGCAGCGAGGCGTATCGCCTCACTGTCGATCTGCCACCCAGGGGCCATTCCCGTGTGGCGGTAGTCGTCAAGCTTGAGGTTGGAATACTTGAAAAATTCTTTGTACTTTTTGTGCAAGGTGGAGTATTTCTCCAGTGGCTTCTGGCCGCTTGGCACGATTGTGCGAACTGCGCCTTCCGCAGTTTGCCAGAAGGTACCTCGAAGGCAGTTGACGCAGAGCAGTGGTACATTCGTACCATCTCGCTCCGTGTAGTGAAAATTGTGCTT
The DNA here is from genome assembly GCA_900893395.1 of Euglena gracilis. NCBI lineage: Eukaryota > Euglenozoa > Euglenophyceae > Euglenales > Euglenaceae > Euglena > Euglena gracilis. Next base: position 14,236 of record CAAHFI010616999.1, read on the forward strand.
GTGGGTCCAACTGTCCACGCACTTGGCGCATACCAAGGTGGCACAGTTGGGGACGTATACA
>CAAHFI010622423.1:0-14530 GCA_900893395.1 Euglena gracilis
TGGATCACCTGCCCGTGGGTTGAGACCTCGGCCAAAGCTCCTGAAGGCTGTGGCCTTGCCCCTTTGACACTTTTCAAATGCACCGCAATTGGTGACAATAATGAACAGAATACCCAGACTAGCAAGGCCGGAGAGCGAAGGCCCCGGAGGCCCCGATGCCAGAGTGACCCCGCAACCACAGACCACCAGGCACAGCCCACGCCGGGGGCCCAGGGTACCTGTGGCTCGGGTGCCGCGGGGAGCAATATGCCTCCTTGCCCCCAGCGCCAGCTAACAGCAAATCCCAGCTTGCTGGGCGGCAAGGGGCCTGTGGCCTCACAGGGGCTCTGCACTGACCCCAGCCGCGGGGCAGCGGAAGCAATGGGCCAAATTCCCGGGGAATTAGTATCCCCGGGCCCAGCTTTTGTGACTGCAGTGTTTCCTAGTGGGTTTTCGGGTTCTGGTCCACAGAGGGGCAGGGCCCTGCCTGCCGAAATGCAAGTAGTTCCCTCCCTGTTCCCAATGGTACTCCCTCAGTGGCTTGTGATGCCGTTATGTGGGACCCCACATAACGGCATTCCCAGTGTTTCGCCAGTAACTGTTTTGCGAGCTCCAGTTCAGCCGGTTTTCCTGGGTTCGGTGGGGTCAATGGCCAGGACTCCCAGCGCTGTCCCTGGCTTTGCTTCCTCGGCAGGTGGGGATATAGCACACACAACCAGCAGGGGACTAAGGGGCAGCCCACCCCAGGGCCCCATGGCTGTGGGGGGTAGCCAGCACCAATGCCTCATGGCTGCGGGGGGCAGTCCGGTCCAGGTCCTTGCAGCGGGAGGGACCCCTGCCACCAAGATACCTGAGACAATTAGGTTCCAGGGGGTGGATTGGGAGGAAGCGAAACGCCATATTGAGGCTCGCATATTTTTTTCATTTTTTTGGCCAGGTTGGCAGCCCAGGAGCACCAGCAACAGTCTCAGCAAAATTCACGAACGACGGAACAGTACAACACAGCTAAACCACAGGCAGCAGGCACAGCAAATCTACGTGGCCAGGGCAGGGAACAACCTGTGGTGAAATCAGCCGAGCTCCACCAGCCCCGCCCCTTCCCTGAAGGGGGGGAGTTCACGGGAGCGATGAACCCTTTCGCCTGGTCCCCTGAGGCTGAGGCAGCATCGTGCATTGCTTCCCGTCTGGCCTTTTGGTCCCAGAATACGGGAGCCTGGGTCCGGAGGGTCCATGCAGCTCTGGTCTACATGGCGCCAGCAGCTCCCAGCCCAGCAGCCAGCGTGTTTTTGGGACCTCTGGAGACGCTCCTCCAAAAAGACATGGTACAACCAGAGCTGTAAGGTGATTTTGATGACTTTTCAGTAAAATTTCAGGATTACATGCATCAGGTTTCCATGGGACATCCAGTGGGGGATGATTTGAAAATTCTTGTTCTGACCGGTGGCCTGGACCACAGCAGTCGGCCGGAACTCCAGCGGCGACATGACATCCTGGAACGTGTCCGGTTCCAGGATTTCTGGAACTGGCTGGCCCAAACATACAGTGGTGACATCCAGGCCTCGCTGCATGAGCGGCTCAGGGCCCTCAGACCGGTCAACACGGGCACGTTGACCCTCCCAGCGTGGCGTGAATATGAAAGTCAGTTTAAATTCATTTCTGCCAGATGGAAAACCCCTATGAGGAGGAATCACAGCCACTGGTTTTACAGCAGCTCCCTGATTCCACGTGTAGGGAAGTAACCAATGAGCACGAAAAAAAATAGGATGCGTCCACAGTGCGGCTGTGGCACATCCCTGGGTTGAAGTTGGAAAAGGTGACACAACTCGCCAAGGAGGCTGTGGGTGATGGGGAGTCGGTGACAGTCAAGGCACAACGGGACTCCTCCTTATCAAGTTGTACAGCTGGCGGGCGCTGGAGAGGCTGATGATGAGGAACTGAGCCACGCTGCAGAGGGGAAACGCAGTGAAAGTCAGCTCCCACGAAACAGAGCTGGGACTTAAGGAGGGTTTTTGGCATGCTAAAAACGAGCTGCGGTTCCATGAAAGTTCTAACAGCAATGGCCGTTCTTGGGGTGGACGAGGGGCCCAGCCCACCAGGAGGACCACTGGGCTGGGGCCTCGATTTTTCAGTCTCTGAAGTTAAATCCAGGAAGACAGTCCAGACCAGCCCCATAAAACCGTTTCACAGCCAGCCGAGGGAGGAGCAAAGGCGGGACCGCGCAAAGGCCCTGAGGGGCCACAGGACAGGCAATCTCCGCACCGGGGCTAGTCACCTGAGAAGGGGAGGGAGGGACGCAGGTTACCCACGTCGGGATAAAAGGGGAAGGGTTTCGGCAGGGGATGGCAAGGGCGGCCCAGATTTTGGTCCAGCCAGGTCCCCAATCCCGCACCTAGCCACCAACTTGGAACAAACCCCCCCCCGAGGAGCACGCGGAGTTGCCTCTCGAAGTACAAGCCCTGCAGCCAGGGTAGGGCCGCAGATCACTGTTCTCGGGAATACCCAGGAAAGAAATGTTATGAACGCGGGAAAACGGGACATCTGGCACGACACTGTTGGTGCAGAAGAGGGAAGGGGAAGAGGGGTCCACACCCACACAGCGGGGGAGTGTCTGAAAACGCGGGGGCCAGAAGGTATGGGACGGGAGCCATGGGCGTCCCCAGCGCAGTCATGAGTTGATCGCTGGGACCATGGGTCGTGTACCCATGCTGTGTTTACGGACCATGGGACTGCCTGGGGATTCGTAGATTTGAGTTTGTGCTGTGGTTGAAGTTGAAGAGGAAGTTGTCTTCCAGTGGGTGGGAAAGCAAGGCCAAAGGCGAAGGCAAAACCCAAAGCGAAGCCGAAGCCGGCCAAACAGGGGGCCCGGGGTCGGGCGGAGGAAAAGGTGTGGATTGCTAAAAGAACCCCCACCGCGGCGCCGCCCCTGTTTAACAATCAACGCAGCTGTGACGACCAGACAGATGACACAGGGGAGCATGCTGAACTCGTGCATGCAGCAGTGGTACATCCCGGCGCTGGACATGTTGCACCTGTAGCCCTAAGGGGCTTGCACATCCCCTTGGGGGTTTCCTGTTGGCCCTCTCAGCCTACCCCCTCTTTTACCTTCCCATACCTCGCCACTCCAAGGCCTGTCCCACCAGCCCCCACGAGACGCCAAGGTGGCAGTCGATTTCATGGCAGAGATGCGGGTCATGGATGAGAAGGTGTCCTGCATCCTGAGCCCCCTGCACGCCACGAGGTGGGCTTCCGTCAACGCCAGTAGAAGGGACCCACCTGCCCTGGAGCCGAGATACACGTGCAGCATGTCCAGCGCCTCACATCCGTGCCGTCCAAAGACCACCTCGTAGGGCGACAAGCCAGACTCCCCTGGCACACGTGCAAATGCCAGAGGGCCTTGGGTAACATCACCACCCATGATGCTGCCTTCTCTGACAGGCCAGCGATGAGCTTGGACAGGATGTTCATCACACGTTGGCCCGCCACCTCTGCCTGGCCGTTGGCCTGGTGATGGTAGACCTGCCCTTGGGCACGCCTCACCCTCATAGCGGCGCACATTGTTTGCAACCAAGCCGAGGAAAAGCGAAGGCCACGGTCGGACGTCACCACAGAGGGCGCCTCGAACGTGTCCCAGTTACGGAACATGGCCCTAGCCACCACCTCAGCTGGCAGGTCCTTGTACTTGTGGGGGGTGGCCACCGTCCACCCACTCTCATGGTCCACGCACAGGGCCAAGTAACCATTCACTTGGCCCTCGTGGGTCACCTCAGGAACTGCGAACAGGTTCACCGCCACGTTGTCCATGAGGAACGGCGGCACAGGGGTGGCCTCGAGAGCACACTTGAAAGGTGCTCGTGAGTGGTCACAGGTTTAGCAGATTTAACATTGCCGCTGGATGCTTCTTGCTGATTTTCTCTGCCCCCCTTGGACCCGCGAACCTGAACCACCGACTCCTCTGTTGCCACTGCCTTGAGGATCCTGGGTGGCCCGCGTCCCCGTGGTGGGCCCGGACCACGAGCCCAATCAGGATGGTGGGCACGCAGAGGAGCCCGTCAGAGGCGGACCCTGCGCGACAGTGCAGGGCCAAGCGAGCTGAGCCCCTTCAGGTGCTCTTCAGCCGCGAGCGGTGGTACGGTGGGGTGCCGTACCAGCAACCCACTCGGGCCGAGGACGCGGTGGCCTTCTTCGAGCGCATGCAGGACATCTATCGTCATGTCGCGGATATCCTGAACGAGGAGCACGCCAAGACAGCCGAGACGGTCAACTAGCAGAGGAATGAGCTGCCGGAGCTGGAGATCAACGACAAAGTCTGGTACCTCCGCCCGCGCACCTGCACCGGCGAGAAGCTGGAGACGTAACAGAACGGGCTGTGTGTGGTGGCGGAGCGGACTAGCGAACAGACGTACGTGCTCCAGGTGGAGGACGGCGGGAGACAGGGGGCCCACCGACCTCAGCCGAAGGGCTACCGCCACGACACAGCCCTCATGCGGCCGCAGCTCCGCCTCTTCCACTTCCGTCAGTCCAGGCCGGAGGAGGGTTCCGGGCTGGATGACTGGGAGGTGGGGGCGGTGGTCACCCACCGGCGCGATGCCAACGGCGACCTCGAATTCCTCGTAAAGTAGCTGTGGTACGAGGAGAAGACGTGGGAGCCGCTGAGGCACTTCATCCACCGGTACGCCTCCCCGATCCTGTCGTACTTTGTCGAACAAGACATCAAGGAGGACATCATGAAGTATCTCTCGAGATTCCCGGAGGAAGCCCACATCGCCATCTGCCATCCCGTGGAGATCGAGAAGGAAAAGGAGAAGGAGTTTGTGGTGTCCTGGGAGGAATCACCGGAGGAGTGGATGTGGCAGGACACTGAGGACGACAATGTATGTCGAGAAGGTGATAATCCTGATGGAGATGATGATGAAGGTGATGAAGGAGACAAAGCCACCCCCCAGGTGGCGCCTTCTTTGCATGGTTTTGCTCAGGCAAATTTTGGAAGGGAAACAAGTACGAAATTCAACCATTGACTATTTACTGGGATGAAACCCCAGTATAAGGCGTTATCAAAACAGCTTTACGCTTTTATGGGTTATTCTGGATAAAATAGGGTTACCGCCCCACCTAAAGACACCACCGACCAAGTGGTTGTCGCTTAAAAACAACTTTTAGAAATTTCAAGGGCACAGGCCCGTAATGCATACGTTGCTATGCTTTTAATCACTGGGGGACCTCCAATTGCCAAAGCCGCCGAGGACTATTTTTTGGCCTGAAGAACTGGTTTTCTTGAGTGGCCGACCGCCCCCCCTCCCCAGGTAGTGATTGACTCGAAACTGACTGATCGGCTTTTGGAAGAGTGGAATGAACCCCCTCACACCCCCGGGAGTACGATGGCGTGTTCCCGACACCGCTTTTCCGTTGAGTTCTTGCTCCCAGACGTCGGAGAGATGGAAAGCCACGTCCGCACACTTGTCCGACAACTCCGCCAGTGCCATGTCCAAGCTGGCCACCAAGACGTGGCTGTACAGGAAGGAGTTCCGGTAGTCCACGAATTTTGCGCTGACCAATGCCATCCCCGTAAGCCCTCGTATGGCTCTTGCGCACTTCATCGAGGTCCAGTCTTCGCCATTCCACGCTTTGTTCCGCTTGCACCACGCCTTGGAGCTTTCCAACGATTTGGTCTTCAGCAAATCGCGTACTTCACCGGGGTCTAGGAACAGACGTCCCCAAGCCTCGTCGTAGATGCCCCCGTCTGTGGAACACAACGTCTCTGGTGTGATTGATGTCGACATGACTGCTTGTGGTCCAAAGGGTGATAAGGATCCGCCAACTCCTGCAACAAAAACCAGTAAGAAGCGCCCCGCCAAAAACACACCATGAACAAACAGCCGGCACAAACAAGCAGGATCTCACCCAACCGAAGTGTGAAGCCCGAGTGGTCCCTTCCTCCCTTGTCGGTTTTCCTCGAGGGAGTACGAGACACCTCGGGCTCCGCACTTTGCCCTTGTGAGGCCTGATTGTGCACTGAAATTATGGGGGCCAGGGCATTTTTCAGGGCACCTTGGGCACCAAGACTTTGATAATGGGCTGTAAAAGCCTCCACCCCCCTCCACTGACCAATTTCACAAACTTCTTGGGCAGAAAGGCCCAATTTTTTGAGTAAACCAACTCCTGCCCCTCTGGTGGAGTGGGCCCCCCACACCTGGGGAGTTACCCCATGTTTGGCCAAAAAAATTTTGGGATAGAAGCAATGGTGTCTGCACTTATGGCTCTGAAGGGGGGTTTTAATGAAATCAGGAGGTGGCCCCCAGGTCTCACGGATAAACGTGTGGCAGCCACATAACCCATCATTAAATGAAAAGGGCTTATTTGTGGGCACTGGGGTATGGACACAACTCTTTCCCACTTGTGGAATTTTTGGCCCTTACGTTAAATTTTGAGGTAGGGTGCCCTACCCAACACACTGGTGGTTCGTTTGACTTGTGCCAGGTCGGAAGATCTGTATAAACAGAGGATTCGTGAGCAAAAGATAAGTTGTGTACGCAATGTACAAATATCAGTGGGCATGGGCGCCTTTTCCAGCCCCAGGAGGATTGGGAGTGGATCCCAAAGTGCCCCATACTTTTCCAGGTTCTGGTTCCAAAGCCTCTTGTAGGGGGTTAACAGGGTGTAGAATCTCAGCCCACCAAACCCAGGAATCAAAAGCATAGCACTATATGCATTACGGGCTTGGGCCTTGGAAAATTGGAATATTTGAATTAAAGCGTCAGCCACTTGGTCTGTGGTGGCTTCAGGGGGGGGGGGACCCCATGTGTTCCAAACTGACCCACAGAAGTGCAAAAGCACTCTGATAACGTTTTAGGCTGGGGTTTCTCCTCAGTAAATCATTAATGGTTTGAACATGAATTTGTTTCCCCTCCAAAATTTGCCTGAGAAAATCATGCAAAACAGGGGCCACCTGGGGGGTGGCATTTTTTCCCCCCTGCAGTTGGTGAACATACCCCTGTAGGGGGTGATTTTCAGGCAGGGGGTCCCTGGAACTTTCATTTTTAATTAATTGGGGCCACCATGTGGCTGAATCCCAGTAGGAGGTGACCATCAAAACTTTGGTCTGGGGAAACATTTTCAACCTGGGTAGAAATTGTTGAATTATTGACCAGGGGGGGTTTGCATAAAGATCCCCCATGTTGTCCAGTGGACATTGCAATGCATTTACTGCTGTGGCCTCCCTGTGGGGCTACCTGGCCACAAATTGGGGCAGTTTTTTGTTGCCCGGGGAGGCAAATAAATCTGTTTTCAGGTTTATGAAATATTTGAATTGCTGTCTGAGCCATTGAAAAAGTTGGTGGTCTAAGGAGTAATCCCCCCTGTCCGTTTCCCATCTGCTTATGGGGTCTGCCAGGCATTCTTTTGAAGGTACCCAGTTCACTTGAAGTTTTACTTGTTTTTCCATGCACCCTTTGAAAAATGGTCTTAGCATTTTGTTGAAGGGGTCCTTTCTGCCCCCTCCTTTTGTTAAGTAATAGTAAATTACCTGGTTGTCCACTGACAAAGAAACAGGTTCTCCAGGTTTGCTCAAACTTTTTACAGTGCTGATTGCTGCACTCAGCTCCTTTACATTTATGTGTAAAATGGAGTCTTTTCTCCAAAATTCCTGAACAAGTTCTCCTGTATTGATGTCCAGCCCCCCCAGGCATGGGTGCTGCTGTCTGAGTGCAAATCTCTGGCTGCATTTTGGTGGAAGGGTCTGCCCCCCCCCAGGTGTCCAGCAGAATTTTTATTTCCCTTAATTGGGCCTTGATTTCCTGGGAAATGGGGTGTTTTGAGTCCCAGGGGGCTGTGGACTTTGCCACCAAAAAAACTGCCAGGGTGTCTGTAAAAGCCCTTAAAAAGGGCAGGGCCATTAGGTTGCATCTTATTTGGCCCAAAATGGCAGCCAGCTGCCTTTTTGACATGTATTCTTTTTTCAAAACTTTTCCTAGCTCCTTTTTTATTGTTTTGGCTTTCTGGGGGGGCACCTGCAGCTTTCCTTCCGGGAAGTTTAGTTGAAAACCCAGATGGGTTACCACTTGGGTGGGCTAGAGGGTGGACTTTTTCACATTGATTTTGAACCCTGAATTCAGCAAATTTTTGACGACTGTGTTCAGGTGATTTTGTAAAGTGTTTTGGGTGGGGGCCACCAGCAAAATGACGTCCAGGTAAATAAAGACCTGGTTGCCCCTTTTTCTCCACAGCTTTTCAAAAGTTTTCATGACTGACATGAAAATTTGGGGCATTACATTTAGCCCAAAGCAGCCTGCTTGAAATTCCCAGGTCTGCCCCCCACCTGATGCCTTAAAAATGGCCTTAGGCCTGGACTTAATGCAATATGTAAATAGGCATCCTTCAGGTCTATTTTTTCTGCCCAGTGACCTTTTTCCAAAATCGGAAAAAATGTGCTGTATATGATCCAGCTTGAAAGGTTTTACCTGTTCCACTTGGTTGTTCCCCCCTCCGGTTTTGAAATTAAAAACCATGCGATCAAATGCTGGGTTTTTGAATCCCAAGCTCGTTTCACTGACCAAGTTTTTTCGTAATCCAGAAGAATTTTTTCTGCCTGGTTTAGGTCCAGGTTGGCTCTGGGTTTTGGGTGGGTGGACAATTTTGGGGGATTTACCCAGGGGGGGTTGAATTCCATTTTTCATCAATTGACATGTTGCTGGGGGGGCATGTTTTGACCACCATTGGAGACTTTTCTGAAGTCTCTGGAACAGGGGGGTGTACCCCCATTTTTCCTCCATGGAATTTATTTTCCCAACTAGATGATTTCTGGGGGCTGGGTGGGGGTGTTGGATATTTCATAGCCCCTAGAGCCCCTAGGGCTTGAGCCCTTGGAAAAAGAAAATGTTTCTGGGGGGATGTGCACGCACTCTCTCCCTCTCTGCTGACACTCTCTCTGGAGGATCTTGTTGTTGGTTTCCATACCATAGGGCGTACTGCCTCGGATTTGCCTATCTGGCCTTCTTGATGTTGATGGTGTTGGTAGCCATACGATAGGGGGGCCACTGTGGGTCCCCCCCTTGTTGATTGAGCAGGAATAAATGCTGGTGGGGAGTCTCCCCCTTCCTGTTCCTCCTGGGGCTGGGCAGGGGGCTCCAAGTTTCGGGTGTCTTTACTCAAAATCCGAACCAATGGCCTTGTAAGCGCTTGACTTTTTCGACGCATATACGTCTATGAATTTATGAGTGCTAAAGCAGGGATGATGCCTTTGGTTAAGTGGGGTATCATCCCCCTCCCTGCCCGAAGCCGGGTGATAATCCTCAGTAGAGGTTGTTCTTTGACCTACCTTATGCCTTTTGGCTTAAATAATGTCTTTTGAACAGCGACTCATATCGCGATGGCTATGGCTTGGGTGGGGAGAGTTTGCATAGCGACATTTGGAGGAATGGTGGTTGGTGGATCCGCACAGCGAACACGTGGATCGTGATCGATATTTTGGTTTTTTGAATGCGCATTTTGTAAAAGATGAGAACTGTATGATGAAGATGATCCTCTTGGGCCTGCGTTGCGCTTTCGCGTTGAAAGACGTGGACAATGGCGAGATATGTGAGCCTTTTTGTTACACAAAAAGCCCAGTTTGTCCAAAAACTCATCTGAAGAGCGCGACTTGCGCTATTTGTATTCGGCTGTATCGGTATGTGATAAGCGTAACACTTTTCTCACAGAACTGACTTGGACAGCGGGTATTCCTGCTGTGGGGTGGATGGTGTAAGCCCACTGGATTTGTCCGAGAAGCTGTGATAGCTTCAACTGTTTGGAAAAACAGTCCATCGCTCATCGAGCGACAAAATATGTCCTGCGAGTTCCTCGCGGTGAATTATCTTTGATGAGTTTGGGTATACAGTGCAGCAATACTGCGTCAAATTGCTGTTTTTTGGCTTTCACCTAACTCGTCTGCTTCGGCTGCCAAACAAAGCCATTCTGAGTACCATAGGTCTATCGACCTCCATTTTCGGTTTTGGGGGGCATATTGCTGCCATTTTTTCTCCAGAGTGGTTCTGGAAACCAAACTGGAACACGCAGAAGCGTACTTCTCTACCAAATCCCGAAAAGAAATGCGCCGGCAAATGACCAACTGCCTGGCACGTTCCTTTTCGTCATTTGGTAGACAGTCTACAAGTTCCATTTTGATCAACTCTGTATTTCCAACCTGGGTTGGTCGCTTCTCCCAATAGTATTCCCAGTCATAGAAAAATTGTTTCCATGTGGTCGGGTCACTGTGCCATTGGGGCTTCAACTTATTCGCGATTGCGATGGTGTTTGTGAAAGATTTCTGAGTAACCCGTTGCCCTTCGGTGGTATTCATGGCGGGTGGGCCCGGGCGAGAAATCGCACCATGTGTGGTTACACCTGTGCTTTTTCCAATTGTTTTATTCAGGAAATTTTGTGAGTGCGCATGGAACAAACCACCAAGTGTACCATAGGTACCATGTGCATTTGAGGTGTCGCGAATGCGCGAATGGTGATGCGAATGTGCATGGGGGGGTGACGTGTCACATGGTTGCACTGTTGGGGATTTCAAGCGTATTTGCGAAGAATGACCTGTAACCGATGTGGGATTGCGGCTCATACCGCGACATATTTCGAATTGCGAAATCTCTTGACTTATGAGGTGGGTTGGTCTGGTTCTCGATGGAAAACCCGACTCATCATCCGAAAACTTGTCCATTGGGACTGGTAACACCACGGGGGGGACTTCCACATGAGCGGAAATGTGGTTCGGTGACAATGTGCTGGAAGACTCTACAACGGGTGCACAAACTGGCGCTTTTGAGATGGAAGCTGCGGCAAGTGTGCCAACCGTACCCAAATGCAGTCTTTGTTGTACAGAACGCAATTGTGCGTGTACTTGGTCCAATTTGGTGGCCAATTCAGAAACACACTTTGGTCCAATTTGTCAACAACTTGCAAATTGTCGTTTATCCGACTCACAACATCCTGTAAATGCCTAATTCGCCGACGGCATGAGGGTAACTTATCCATCAGCGGTATTCTGTCGGAAATCGACTGGAAATCTTGCGAAATTGCACCAAAAACAGTGTCCAATTCTTTAACTCGTACCGCTAAAGTGCACATAGCACTGGAAACTGCCTCCAGCTGTGGAGATGGTTGGTCCAAATGCGGACTTTTGACTACTTCAGCCCTTGGCTGTTCCATCAAGACCGAAACTTGCGCGGATAGCGCGATAAGTTCATTTTGTGATTTTGTGACATCCTGTTTCAGCGTTTTCTCGATATTCATGAGACTATCACAAAATACTTGCACAATCTGGTGGTTTTCGGCACGCACTTCAGCGCATAACTACTCTAAGCGTTCGGGATGTGAGGGCATAGGTGTGGTCGACGGCAATTCGTCTCGGGTTGGTGATTGCACCTGAAGCACTTTTGTGCCTAATTCTTGCATGTTTTCCTGCAAATCCGTTATCACGGTTATCAATTTCAGTCACATCTGTGATTTTGCTGGTCCCTTCCGCATAGCGGGCATACATTTTAGCCGAAACAGCTTCAATTTCTACCATTTCATTTTGCCGGTGTTGTTGCAAATCCTCAATCCTACTCGCAATCTTCGAGATTTGGGTGTGAACACTTGCAATTATAGTAGGAACTTCACTGCAGTGGCAAGATTTCTGCTCCAAACGAGAAAGTCTTTCCTCCAATTCTGGCCCATAAGTGCGGGAGACAAAACTTTCACATTGTTGGGCATGGAAGTGGGAAAACGTCACGGAAGCGCCGCTGAGTTGGAAAATGCGCTGTTGCGCTTCCTCGAAAACAGTTGCAAGGTTGGAAAAATGCTCCAGTGTGGTAATTTGTACGGTAGGACTTGGACATGGGAGGACGTGGTGGGACGGGAAAAAACCTCGTTTTTCTAACCCACAGCAAAAAATTGATGTGGCGCAACTGCCTCAGAATCAAACGTTCCTATCCGCATTAGTACGAGATCTCGCTGGGGGGAATAACTGTGAGACGATTTGCTTTCAAACAAGAGGGGTTGCGCGAGGTTGGGCTATATTTTGCTCGATAGAGCTGGACAGCAATGGGTGTAGGGGGGAGCACATTGGGCGGGGGAATGAGCCACCGTGAGGTGTGGACCCCTTTAATGTTGTGAATGATCGATAGACCGGAATGTGTCCCGCGATAGGGATGAAAAAGCTTGTGGGAGTCTCTACTCCTCCTGCGACAACTCAAGAAAAGTGCTCCTCAGAGAACCAATCAATTCTTGAAAATCAACGAGTGTGTTGGTGCTTGAGCTCTGCATATTTTTATTCGCAGAAAACAAAAATAAGCAAACCCCAAAAGGTAAGCAAAGGAACAAACTTATAAGGTTGTGACAGTGTATACTGCCCAGAACCTCCTGAAGCCTGTACCTGTGCATAGAAGGTGGCTCCAAACGGCTCGTGAATGCTTTGCAGCCTATGGGCTCAGCACCACTCACTGTTTGAAGTCAGTGGTTAAGATGGGGGGGAGAAGGTGCGTAGAAAAAAAAACCGAATCTGCTACCAAGTGTACGTCCCCTGACTCTATTCCCACTACCTGTCGGTCTAATTACACCCTCACGTGGGAACAGCACCAGGAGAGAAACAAAAAAGAAAGTCTTTCACTTATCTATCCCTTGGGCTTATGCAGTGCACAAGGCAAACCAGGTGTGATTTTTGGAACTTTAGTTTCAGTTGTGTTCTCCTATAGGAGTTCAAATCTTCAAACCTTTGCTTTGCCCTTTTGGGCTGATGAAACATAAAACAAAACAAGAAAACCACCTGTGAAGGGAGGGTCAGATCCCAGATACGCTGTTCCTAATTATGCAATTTGTACTGCAGAAAATGGAATAGTACTATCTGGCATGCCATTGTACATTCTGCAGATTGCTGCTGTGCACAGTGTCATGTTCTTGCTGCCTGTTACACACTCCGTCCCATTGTGGTTTAACTTGGTTGGCAGTTGTAATTGTGCCTATGAAAACGCTTTGTGGACCGCGATTTCCATCGTAATTGTTGGTGTTAGGTTGTTGTGGTGGATGCACGAATGTGCATTCAGGATGGTACTCATGGTACCATGGGTGTTTGGTACATCACTGTTCCGCCAATTGTATGGTTGGGTGTCGCAATTACACGATTCGGATAGTAAGGGTTCGCGATTCCGCGATTTGTGGTGTGCATACCACGGTGGTAGGAATCCTGTTGTTCACCCGCAAATCGGGGAATCGCGGTAAAGTCCTCATTTCGCGTTCGCGATCCATGGCCAATACCCGTGGTAGGGGTACGACTCATACCGCGAATCAGTCCTGAATCACGAATTTTTTGTTGTAAAACCGGAGAATTCGCGGTTTTGGTGGTAAAAACCGATTCTTCATCCGAAGATTCACCCCTGTGGGGGGGATCTTAAGTTGTCGTATAAATGGACGATTGTAATCGCGGTTGTAGACATGTTCATGATGACGTGCCTCCGTGGATGCTTGTGGGGCATGCGCATCCGAGGATGCTTGTTGGGATGTGCATACTGCGCCTTTGGAAGGATTGGCATCCAACGAGCCGCGAATTTGATGCACGAAGTCGCGAGTTGGATGTCGGACATCCGAAGATGCTTCTGGTGAAGCGCGAACAGCGCTTTGTGAGCTGGAAGTCGCATTTTGACCACCGAAAACTGTGTTTTCATGGACGAAGTGCGGGGTGATGTGGGATTTTGCACGAATCTCGTCCAGACTCAGTGTAAAATCTTGGATGCTTTGTTCCAGTGAACCAACCACTTGGAAAAGGTCCGAAATTCGCTCAACATCACACTGCAAACGCTTAATACGTTTGCGGTATGAGGGCAGTTCAGCCAAAAATGGTAATTTGTCAACAATGGAGTCAAAATCCGCTGGAAGCTTTGGAAAAGTGGCATCCCAGAGTTAAAACCGGTTTGCCAAAGATTCCATCGCGGTTGTAATGGCGTTCAACCGATTCTCGGATTGTGGGGTTGTGGTACCCAACGGGGTTTGGGGTACCCCTACGACATTTTCAGGCGTTTTGTCTTCCATTATTGTAGAAAGTCGGTTCTCCAACACTGAAATTCGTTGTGTTAGTGTGAGAACTTGTTGGGTCACCGAATTTTCGGTGCTCATAAAGTTTTTACAGAATTATTGTAAGGTGTCTTGATTTTACGCAAGCACTTGGTCAAAAAGTGTGCGAAAATCAAGGGTTAGTTCGACTTCGCGAACCGCTTGTCCATCCGAAGATGGTTGAAGTGCGAAGACCGTTGTAGAAAGTGTTTATCCGCGTTTGTGTAAATGGGAAGTGGTTGATAGTACGGTTTTGTGTTGGGTAATTAAATCCGCAAGCGCGGTTTCAATGCCGGTAATATACGGAATTGATCTTTTAATACCATTGCACTGTTTGTGCGTATCCGCAAACTCAGATTCGAATTTGCTCACATCCGCTTGTAACTGATTATGCAAATCGGTTACAGCGGATAGAAGTGCTCCCATTCTGGTATTTTTGGTGGAAGTTTCTGCGAAGCGGCTTTGTAATTCCTCAATTGCAGTTTGTAGTCCT
>CAAHFI010623542.1:0-14688 GCA_900893395.1 Euglena gracilis
AGATGGCATGAAGAAAGAAATATACCAATCCCATAAATAAACCATACGGTGGATCACATTAATTGATTTGGATCAAATCCCCCTGAAATAATGTGGCCGGGGCCCCACCTCCAGTGTTCAAAACCGTGAATGAAGAATCCAAAAATGGCAAAAAAAAAACTTTGGTATCAGGTAAAATCTGGTCAGCATGCAAAATTTTTCCAAGTCCAACATTATTTCCCAGCAGAAATTGGGGAAAAACCCCCCAAAAAGGTCAAAAATTTGTGAATTTTTGCCAAACTCTGTAAAATTAGGCAAAAAAAATGCAACAAAACAGCAAAAAAAAAGAGGACCTGGGTGCCCTTTTGACGCGTTGAGAAATGGGCAGAACTCATTTTACCTTGTCAGGTTCATGCAGAATAATTGCGCAAAAAGGAAAAAAAATTGCGGATAAATTGCGGAAATTGTGGGAATTGCAGGAAAATTGTGGTTATCAATCCCCCCTGCCTAAAGCCATAACACCTCCTTGTATCCATAGTGTATATGTATGTGTGTGTGTGTGTGTGTGTGTGTGCATCAAAAGGATTGGAGGATTTGGGACACAAACAATATGGAGCAAGGTCGTTCACATCCTTTGGGAAGCCTGGGTGCCAGACAACACTTCACGCCGAACAGGGTACTCCCGGAAGATTCCTGCCGACAGCAGGGCTGAATACCATCCCAGTGTTTCCAGAACTGAGCCACCTTGTTTGTGTGATTGTGTGCCAATCACGTTTGTGTTTCTGGATGCCGAATTAAACATGCAGGCGGTAAAAAAACTTGAATTGGATCTCCTTGGAAAATCCCACACCAAACAGTAAAAAAGATGGATATGGTCCTCATTGGCCACGTTTTGCAGGGGGGGGGGGAAATGCGCTCGCCCGGCCTCGGAAAAAATGCGCAAAAATGCGCAAAAAAAATGCGCAAAAAATGCGCATTTTTTGGAAAAAAATGCGCAAAATCCGAGAAAAAAATGCGCAAAAATCACGAAAATGCAAAAATTACCCAAAAACATGCAAAAATGGCACCAAATTTGAAGAAATTATGTAGAATAATGAGGAAATGTAAGTTTCAAAAAAAGTCGAAAATTCAAATTTTGGCAAAAAAATTGCAAAAATGGTCAAAAAAATGCGAAAATTTTGGAATATCACGAAAAAATGTGCCAAAAAACAAAAAAAATGCGCTGAAAAAAAGCGAAAAAATGCGCAAAAAATGCGAAAAAATGCGCAAAAATGCGCATTTTTGGAAAATTTGAAAAAATGCGCAAAAAATGCGCAAAATGCGAAAAAAATGCGAAACGCATTTCCCCCCCCCTGCGTTTTGTGCTGAGAACATGCTTGTGCTTACCGACCGGGGGGGGAGGGGGGGTGGGTGCTATAGGGTGCCTGCCCCTAGCAGGCACATCCCCCCGGGGGGATAGGGGTCCGGGCCGGACCCAGAAAATTTTCATTGAAAATGACCTTTGGGGGGCCCCGGCGCCTTCAGCGCCGTGGTCGGAGGGGTGCCTGCTAGGGGCAGGCACCCCCAAAACCCTACCCCAAGGGGGGGGTCGGATCGGGTGCTATGGGGTGCCTGCCCCTAGCACCCCCCCCGTGGGGTAGGCACCCGACTAAGCACAAGCCTGGCTGAGAAACTGGGAAGACATCGTATATTATCAAAAAGCTGGGTGCTTGTGCCAGAAAATCAAAAAATTTTGTGATGTGGGTATTTTTACAGGCATCACTGTAGAAAACCCTGTGACGACAACTTCTCCAGAATATTCTCAAAAAAAATGCATTAAATACTCTGGAAAAAAATATCCTGGAAATACGACTTTAAAAAAAGGTGGGTGGTGCTTTTTCTCTTCAAAACAGGCATTATCACCAAGCAAATCAGACTTTGAAACCAAAACGGAGGCATTCAAAGAACGCTTGCCGCCCCCTCCCACCAATGAACCTTTGCCAGCAGGCAACCACTGCGTCAGATGGACGAAGTCAGGACAATTTCCTCAAGCCGACATGTGCCAGGAGAGTAAACCCCCTAAATATAAAGCCCCCGGCTTTATATTTGGACAGGGTTCCAAGACCCTCAGGGGGGGGTTATATTTGAGGGGGGGGCTTTACATTTGGGGGGATCAAATTTTTTCGGGTGGCCTCTATGACCTTCGGCGGCCTTCAATTGTGGCCAAATGCCAATTCTATGCCAAATTTTTGTTGTGCACCTAGCATTTTTCTCAGAAATGTGCAATCTTTGCCCAAAATGGAGCATCTCCGGTGGAAAAAAAAGTTGCATCCATCCAAATATTCAGAAATACTCTTTCCTGAATGAGACCAGCGTCTGGCTCCACGTCGGGCGGGGGGGGGCTTTATATTTGGTAGGAGCTTTATATTTGGGGCGGGGGCTTTATGTTTCGGGGGGGGGGGGGGGCACTTCGGGGCCAAATCAAACCCAAAAAAAACAACAAGGCCCTCCTTCCAACTTTCAACAATAAATCCAAAAAGTTAACCCCACCCAAAGAATAACACCCCTCCAAAATGGGTGATGCTTTTTGCCCCTACTCATCCCTGGGGAGGGACAACCCGGCCCGTCTGTTGTGAACAATTTGTTTTTGGACCCTCCGGGTAAGGATTTTTTCCATCGAAATTTTGAGCAAAAATCCAAACTGTAGACCACCCCAAAAAATAAGACCCCCCCCCCCGGGTTTCAGCAACTGACCCAAAAAGTATACCCAGGGTCTCATTAGGGATTAGAAATTGATCAAAAACCGTCAGCCTGGGTTGTTTTGCTAATTGTGACTGCCAGTAGCTTCAGTTGGCCATTGGCCTCAAACCAAACAACAATCAACAATTCATACCCCCCCACTCCTTTGATTTAGAGGACATTAAAATCATTTCAAGTGCTGAAAAAGTTGTGTGGGAAGAATATAGTGGAGCAAAATCACCAACTGGTACCAAAAAAAAATCTCGTGGTCCTTCAAACATCCACTCCTTTTTTGATTGTTTTTTAGACTCATTTATTCATTTACTTTGATTTGCTCCACTCCGTTGGAACTTTCAGCGAGGGCGGGAATCTGTACAATCCGAGGCCCAATTATGACTGTTTGCTTTCTCATTCAACCCTTGCCACTGGTGGAGGCGGGGGCAGCGGAGCTCCCAGCGGGATCCTGATTACTCGCTGCGCCACTGCTCCCGGAACAGAGGGAACAGAAGGAACGGTGGCCGAGGCTGGGGATGCATTGATGACTGATGGGGCCGCTTTGGCGACTGGAACAGGGCATAGATTCACTGAGTGGGAGATGGGGGAGGTTTGCGGGGTGGTTTGGGGGGTGGGCCCAACACACCCACCCACCCACCCATGCACAACCCCCCCAGGGTGGTGAACCCACCCACCCACCCAAAACCAGCCCAAAGCCAGCCAAAAACGCATACAAAGATTTGCAGCCCGGTCTTTGGCAGGGCAAAGCTGACCCCACCCCGGAGCCAGGGTGGGGGATCCAGCCCCCCCCCTGAGGGAGGGGTCTGCAGGTGTTTAGTGAGTCTATGGGCAGAGGGCCGTCCATTGGTCACCTGCGCCCCGAGGACGAGCAGCCCGGCGTTGCGGCGCTTGCGATCCAGTAGTTTGATCTCCAGCTCTCGCTGCACACTCGCCACGTGGTGCCAGGGGCCGCCTGCCATGACCGCATACTACATAAATTTTGTGGCCCAAAAGCATGGAATTGCTGGTGAAAGCCAAAGCTGTTTCCAAAAAAACCATCCACTTTGGGGACCCACTTTCGGGGTTCTGAACAATTTTCTCGGGGCGTCGCGCCGGAAATAAAAGGAAAAGTTCCCCCTTCCAGAGCGGATACCCAGTACCTCCTGGCACTTGGGATATTGGTGGTGTTGTCGGGATCTGTCGAGATTTGTCGGGATTTGTCGGGTCTTGAACACTGGAGGTGGGTCCCCGCCCACATGATTTGGAGAAATTTGATCTGAGGAAAATGAAGACTTTTGGCACTTTTGCCAATTTCTGCCACTTTTGCTTACTTTGCACACTTTTAGAAATTTTTGCCACTCTTAGCCACAACTCGAGGCAACTTTTGGCCATTTTTCGCTGCTCTTGTCCTCTTGCCACACTTGTGCTCACGTTTGGCCTTTTTTGACAGCTTTTAAGCAAACCACTTTTGCCGAATTTCGACCATTATTTCCCATTTCCTCCAATTTTGGTCATTTTTGGCCGCCTTTGGCTTTGCCCAACTTTGCTGGAAAAAATGGCCAAACACGAACAAAATTTGCAAAGGTGCTGAAAAGTGGCAAAATTGGCCAAAGGTGGGCAAACGTGACCAAAAGCAGCCAAAAGCTGGCCAAAAATGGGCTAAAAGTGGCACTTCCGGTCACCACAAAACCACTGTTGGCCAGTTTTTTTTTTTTGTTTTTGACAGTTGTTGGTCAATTTGACAATTTTGGCTGGTTCTGCTGCCTTTGATAGCTTTTGGCCAGTGGGGGGTGGGAGACTTTACAGTGGTGGATAATGGGGAAAAAGACAAATAACACTTCTTACGCTGGCCTTTGGGGAGGAAAGCCCCAAATCACACTTTTGTTCTTTCACCCCAATAATTTCTTTGTAATTTCTTTCTTTTTTGTCAAATGAAAACAAAAATCCTGGTCTTTCAATAGCACAAAGCTTGCCTCCATCTGTACCATCACAACTGCCAGCGATCTCATATCACCACATGAATCTCGGATGCACAAATATGAACTTGTGAAGGGAACAAAAGAGACCTGGAAAATAATGCATTGGAGTTGGAAATGGTTTGATTGCCACGAGAACTGCCCACGTACACCATTTCTTTAATGCAATCCCATCCAGATAGCAATTTCAATGCCAAGCTTCTTTTGATCTGTGATTTAATGAAATTCTGCATGGAAAAGCAGGAAACCTTGACAACTTTTCTGATTTTTCTTTGACTGTCTGACGGCATTCAGTTGTTGTTGGGCCATAAAATATGCTCAATGAAAAACAAAGAAAGCTACTCAGGGGCTTTCATATAAAAAAACCTCTGGAGGCAAAAAAATCTTAAACAAAGACAGCAAGAAAACCATTTACAAACAATCATAATATTCCTTTTCGGCAACTTCGCCCATCCTTCTGTCCACAACCTATTATTCCAAGAAATTTTGAAGTGTTGTTGGGATTTGTCGGGATTTGTCTGAACCCAGACCTCCAGAGGGACAAAAAAAGCGTTGTCGGGATTTGTTGATTTGTCGGAATTTGTCGGGATTTGCTGCTGGAGGTGCTTGCCCACTCGGCCTGACCCCCCCCCCAGGGGGAAGGCAGACCCACCCACTCACCTTCCCCAGATTTCGATGTGAAGGCAGGTGGGGGTTGGACCCCCCTCTGATCCAGGGGGGGGGATACCCCCCGCCTGAACCCCGTTCACCCTCCTCATATCGAAACCTGCCCACCCCCTACCCCCTCCCCAGGGTCACCAAACTTAAAAAAACCTCTCGTCTGATGAAATCCTTCCCCTAGCATTCTGAAATAATTTCACTTGAGATACCCTCGGCAAGAGACCTGAAGGAGGGCGCTTCTGGGCAGAGCAGCTCAGCCACCGGGACGATGGCCTCCGCCACGAAGTCCTCATTATCGAACAGCTTGGCGGACAGCGTCTCGTCCTCCTCCACAAAGAAGGAGAAGGTCTCCCCCAGGCAGGGCTGGCGGTGTCGGCCTTCTTCGTGGTGGCGCGGTCGTTGTCCCCGATGGAGAGGTACACGCAGGCGTTGCACGGGTGGGGCAGCCCGTCCGCCGACACAACCGGCACCAGGCGGAATTGGACCGACCCTTGTCTTGGGGTGGGGGGTGCCTTGGGGTGCGGGGGTGCCTTGGGGTGGACCAACCCCTGTGCTTTGGGGTGCCTGCCCAGGCAGGCAACCCCCCCCCCTGCCCTGGGGTGAACTCCCCTCCCCAGTTTCATAAACCCCGGGTTTGTATGATCAAATTTGGTTGGTCAGCCGAAGGAAGAAATGTGGGGGTTCATAAGTCAAGGAATTGTTGAAATTGGCAAATTTGGCAAATTTTGTCAAATGGCAGTTTTGATAATGGTCGGTCACACATTTTGTGGCCGAATAAAACGTCTCCAGCGCCTTTCATTTTTTTCCTCCAGGGGGGTTATAAATTGTCCTTTGGTTGGGTGGGGGAGGGGGCGGTTGGGGCGGCCTTGGCCTTCAGCCTGACCACCACCCCCAACTCGATGAGCTCCGTGCCGGCGCTGCAAGGAGGCCGTCCGCTGTCTGCAGGGGGACGACAGAGGACACGGTAAGCAGCAGCTTGCCAACGTGGGGCCCAGCGGGGCTGCTGAGCAGCACCCAGTTGTTGGTGCCGCTACGGGCCAGCACAGTGTCCCCAGGGTTCAATAGAGGTCCGACCCCCCCCCCTCCAGTCCAGGAGACGGGGGGTGGGGGGACGTCTCCCCAACAAAACAGTGGTGCGGTCCGGGTCAGGCTGTTTTTTTACCAACCCCGGGGGGGGGGAGGGGGTCCGGAGTGCCTGCCCAGGCAGCCCCCCGGGGGGGGAGGGTCGGATTTCGGCCAGTGCCCAGGCACATTCCTTTGAAAATAGGTTTTTTTTGGCTCTCCGGCGCCTTTGGCCGGGGTTGCACTAGGGCATTTTTGGTCGTGTGCCCCCCCCCCGGGTCAGATTTGGAGTGCCTGCCCAGGCAGGCACCCCCCCCCCCGGTGGGGTCGGCACCCGACTAAAGTACAGCCTGGTCCGGGTGACATTTTTCAGCCTGCCGAAATTTTTTGACCCCCCCCAAAACGACCTAAAATGCCATTCTGAGCACTTTTAGGGCAAAAAAAATGGTCAAAAACGCAAAATAAATCAGCGCAAAGCGCCAGAAGAAATGTTTCACCTTTGGGGGGTAAATCCAGATCCCCTTGGCAGGTTGGGGGTACCCCCTCTGGTCCAGGAGATGGGAGGACACCCTCACCTCAACCCCATACGCCCTCCTTATATCGAACCCTGGGTGGCCCCTTCAGCTTGGCACTGCCATAGAGCTGCCCTCAGGGGGTCGTCCAGCCAGAGAGCCGATGAAATATCTCCCCTCCCCTTGTCCAAGACATGCTTATGTTCCAGGCGTTGGCACGGGGGCACGTTACCATTGAAAAACAACGACCTTCAAAAGCAACGTACCTCTCACTGCGGTGTGATGGCCCTCCACAATTGCACCATTTGACCTCTCATTTTGCACCAAATTCATGGAGGAAAACATTCGAAGCCATGCTGGGAAGAAGATGTCACACAATTTTCAACTGTCTTGGATGGATTTCCTTAGAAACATACATTATGTGTCCCCCCTTTTGATCTTTTGCCATTCTCGAAGGTTCCTTGAGAATTCTTGTGTTGTCCATCCCCAGTTGAAAGGCCTCCAAGACGATGAATTCCGAAAGGGGTGAGCCTGTCAGGGACAAAAACTTACCAACCATCTATATACAGGAATATGGATTTTGCAGAATAAGACCTCGTCAATGTGCTGGCGGGAGACAAATCTGGCAAGGCTAATTCCCCCCCCTTAGTTGCACTAAGGCTTCTTGTCTGTTTATGGCCGGCGCTAACTTCGCTTCTGTCCCAGCTTGCTGTGTGGTGAGCGGCCAGGTACCCCTTACACCAGTGCTCTTTTGTTGCTCCGCCTGGCCGGGTGAGCAACTCTGGTGTAATTCCAGCGCTGTAGGGACATACACTCACCTTGTGTGGTTGGTGTGGTTCCCGTGGGTGCCCCCCCCCCCAGGGGCCCAGTGGTTGTACCTACTGGGGACTTCGGCCGCCCAGGTAAAACTACTAGGACCCCCCTTACAGGTATTTCTTTAGGACCCCCCCGGGGGGGGGGGTCCAGCCTGCGGCTGGCAAAAAGGCTGCTGGCTGGAAACGAGCTGCTGGCTGGACCCCGGGGGGGGGGAGGGGGGGTCTGGGGCTGGTGGGGGCTGGGCTGGGCTGGGTCGGTGAAAAACAAATTTTTCTAACACATTTGCCATTTTCGACATTTTGGTGGATGGAGCTAGATCAAGGCTGGGGGGCTGTGATGGAGGAAGCTGTGGTGAGAGAAAAAAATGCAGGGACAGTGGCTTGGGCAGCCCAGTTGGCTGGCCAGCCTGCGGCCGGCTGGCCCGGCCTCCGGCTGGGCCGGAACCGACTTTATTTCACTCGACCCCCGGGGGAGGGGGCTCCCAGCCCGAATTTGGGCTGCTGGCTGGATTTGAGGTGCTGGCTGGCTGGCTGGCTGGACCTCCCCCAGGGGGACTACCCCCGGGGGGTAAGGTACCCTCCGGCTTAAGAAATCCCCTGCACCCTTGTTTCCCAAGGAAATTCGGGCCCCAGCGAAATTTTCTTCGGAAGACGGGGTGGGTTTTGGGGTGAATTTCCAGAATAGGGTTAGGGTTCGGATTGGGGTTAGGGTAGGGGTTTGGGTTAGGGTTAGGGGGAATTCGGCGGTTCGACCGAATTTTGGCTCGGTTTCAGCCAAATTTTGGTCCATTTTTGGACCCTCTATTTTTGTCTGATTTCGGTCTAACTTTTCTCCGAAATTGTAATACTAACCCTGATCCATATCCAAACCGAACTCTACCCCTGAAATTAACAGAAATACGGCGAATCGGGGCGCGACAACCAAAAAGTCAAGTTGGTGAAAGAAGTGGGACCCCCCCCAGGTTAAACCACTGGCCCCCGGGGGGGGGGGGGGCAGAGAATTAGCCTTGCCACAAATCTTTCAACACCCCTGGTCTTCCACCAGTGTGAACCTCAGCAACGACATCTTCTTCGGGGTGAAGATCAAAGAGGTATTCCTCACTGCCTGAAGTGGTGGCAGAGATGTTGTGTTTGGCAAGAGGAAACCCCACATGGAAACTGTTGCATTGACAGGAAAAAGAAGACCATGGTTCCCAACCCATTAACCCATTGGATCGTCAATGGCAATTTTTTTGGAAGTCAGTGAGGGCTTGCAATTATCAAATTTTTAATTTTTACCGACCCCCCCCCCTGCGCAGGGCTGTACAAGAAGGCCTGGCGGGCCCTCCCACCCTGGGAGGTGGGGGTAGACCCCCCACCCACCATGGCACCGGGCACCCGAGCAACGAAAATTCCTTCAGCGCCCCTTCCTCTTGGAAAAAAACTGGTGCAAAGCACCGGAATTTTCCAAGGGGCTTCAAAAACGACCAAAAAATCGCATTCTCATGCTTCCCCCAAATGAATCGACAAAAGAACACGAGAGAACAAAATATTTTTTTGGTGCAAACGCGCCAGAAAGGTCCCATGAGTCCCTCGACCGTCCCTCTTGGTCCCATCCCCTTGCAAAAAAAAACCAACAACCTGCATCTGGCATCTGGGAAAGGGGTGCCACTTCCAAATCACCCCATAAAAATGAAAAAAGATCAAGGTGCAGGGGGGCACCTTAGCAAACACCAGCCAGAATAAAACTTTAAAATCAATAGAACTAATGGAATCATGTCTGAGGAAATTCTGAACTGCTCTCCATTTCCTTGTCCAGCAAAGACTTCTGGATAAAAGATGAAATCCCAAAGAAAATATTTAAACCAACTCAATCAACCTGGGGGACATTCAGAACAAAGGCAGTGTGAAATTCTGTGACGGCAGCTTCAGGAGAACGTTGAAAAGGGGGGGGGGTCGGCAGTGGTTGTTGGGCTGGGCGTGGTTGATGAAACACCGTTTGGGAGCATGAAATTGCTCGCAACCTTTTGGGGGATGGGGGGTGAACATGCATTTTTCTAGCCAAAAGGGTCAATTTTTAATTTCTTTGAGTAATCAGACATCCTCCTTCCCCCTGGGGTTGGGAAATCCCAGCCAAAATCCCCCCAAAAAATTCCAAAAAACCTGAAATTCTCTTGCATTTTTTACAAAAAAAGAAATATTACTTTTAATAAAGAAATATCAAGATTTCCGTATTCCTTCAAGGAGGAATGCATTGCATTTGCATTGCATGCATTGAAAAATGAAACAACAGCAGGGACATCCTGGGCATCGCACACTTTGTGGTTGGCTCCCACTTTCAGTGTGCAGATGAAACGGATCAGTGCCAAGCAGATGAACCTTCGAAACAACTCAGTCTTGTTTTGGTCCGGCTCCCGTTCCACCACAGGTGGATCTGCAGCCTTCGGGGTTGGGACCAGGGTTCTTTTTTAAGACCCGGGGAGGGAGGGGTCCTCCCCGGGGGACCCACCAACAGGGTTCGATATAAGGACAGGTGGGGGGGTCTGGACCCCCCCCCCCTGCGGGCCAGGAGGGGGGGGTGGGGGGACACCTTTTCGGGGGGGGTTCCCGGACCCCCCAAAAAAGGGTCAATTTTTTCCTCCGGCGCTTTGCGCCGAAAATTTTTTTGCATTTTTTGGCACATTTTTGCCCAAAAAGTGCCCAAAATGGCATTTTGGTCGTTTTGGGGGGTCAAAAATTTTCGGCCCGGCGCTTTGCGCCGGGCTGAAATTCGGCCACCCTGACCGCGCACCTGTTTAGGTGGGGGGGGGGTCGGTCCGGACCCCCCTGGCAGGTGGGGGGGGGTGGTCTGGACCCCCGTGCGGGCCAGGAGGGGGGGTGGGGGGGACACCCCCCCACCTAAACCATGTACGCCCTCCTTAAATCAAACCCTGCCCATCTTTTCCCCAAAAATGGCCAAAAATTGAGAAAAATGCTAAAATTAGACCTTTTTCAAAAAATTTCGGCGCCGAAAAGCGCATCCCCCCTGGGGGAGGGGTCTCGGCCGGACCTACCCACCGTAGCCCCCCGGGGGGTCCAAGGCTAAAAAAAAACACCACTGGTTGGGACGGGATCACTTTCCACAACTTCAGCAACTTTTTCTTCAGCAGGATGGGTTCCACTCGAACAATAAGCTTCCCACCCACGTCGTTGTTCTCGTCTGCAAGCTCAAAGCAGAGGTCAGCATCAATGGTGTGCTGCCTCAAAACAAAACACAACATCACAATTGCCAGACAACAGCTCAGGACAAGTTCCCTCGCTGATCTCCCAGCAAGGGGAGAGGGATGAAAATAAATCCTTTATCAGTGACTCCACACCCAAGTGCAGGGAAAACGAGGTTGACACGAGGGGTGTGTCATTGGGGGGGGGCAATATGGACTCTCAAAAAAAACGACGCATGAAAACTGCCAAACAATGCAAAGGAGCGGGGGGGGACTGCAAGTTGTACTGTATCCTTCTGGTGAATCCCCCCATGCAATCAAAACCTAACCCACCGGACCCCACCACACTCCTCTGACGGAAAAAGGGTCTACCATGGGGTGCCAAAGAAATGGTGGTGGATTTGGGTCTCGGCTGGGTCCAACCCAAGCAAATTTTCCTTCAAAAAGCAATATCTGGCGTGTTGCAAAAAAATGCACTTTAAAAGGCATATTTGAACCATGCTTCTGCTTACCAACCGGGGGGGAGGGAAGGGGGGTGGGTGCTATAGGGTGCCTGCCCCTAGCAGGCACCCCCCAGGGGGGATAGGGGTCCGCAGGGATGGATGGGAAGCCTTGAGGGGGGGGGTGGGTCGACCCCCCTCCCGACACGGAGGGGGGGGGTGGGTCGGACCCCCCCTCCTACCTCGAAACTGAGGGGGGGCCGAAATTTTTCGATTTCATGACGGGCAAAGGGCCAGAAATCGGGTCGGAATCGGTCAAAAAACCTGATTTTTCTTTGAAAAACGATCCAAAAATGCTCATTTTTTGAATTTTTTTGAACATGTTTTTGAGGAAAACACCAACACATCAAAAAATGGTCAATATGGCCAAAAGTCAGCAAAAGGGTGTTTTTTTGCTCATTTTCCGGCGCGCAGCGCCGGAAGAAAATTTTCTGCTATTTTTGGCACCTGTCAAGGAGGGGGGGGTGGGGGGTCCGGACCCCCCCTCCCAACATCTAGGGGGGGGGTCCGGACCCCCCCACCACTTACCCCCCAGGGGGGGGTGGTCGGGACCCCCCCTCTACCACCTACCTCAATACCGAAGGGCTTCCCATCCATCCCTGGTACTCCCCCTGATGAAAGCCAACACAATTTGGTGTGCACACAGAGGCAGCACATGCAGTTCCAAACTTTGCAAATGATAAGAGTGCCCTTCCAACAAAAACTCCACCAGGAAGGAAGACATCAAAAGACATCTCGTCCTCACCAGGAATAAAGTCAAAAGAGAATTGCTCGTTCCATGTTGGCTCAGAGCTTTCAGCTGCAGTTGTTGTTGTCCTCTTTGTTTTGGCATACTCAATCTCCACGTATGGTGTAACTTGTGCCTCAGGAGGGACTTTCAGCTCCGAAGCTGAAATGACAGCAATGGTGACCGACATGGTTGCTGTGTTAGACAAGGAGACAAAACATTTAAAGAAAGAAAAACAAGAAAACAACAACAACAACAACAACAACAACAACTGCGGAGCATTTTTCTGACCACTGACTTCTGGGGACCAACAAATACCCCCCCCCATTTGGCACCACCTCAGTGCAATTATGGGGTGAGCTCTAATCTCTTTCGAGCAAGAGTGAAGCTTACCTGATGAAAAGAGGGGTAAAACCCCTCCCTCCCCTGGGCAGGTGGGTAGGTGATGAAAATTGCGGATCACCACCATGACCTTGGACCCGTTCCCGGATTTTTTCCATTATGAGCGACTGGATCCAGGCTTCAACATAAGGGCAGGTGGGAGGTCGACCCCCCAGTCCAGGGGGGTGGGGGGCATACATCTCTTTAAGGACCCCGGGGGGGGGGGTTGCTGGGCTAGGGCTAGAAATTTTGGGCTGGCAAGAAATTTGGGCTGGCTGGTCCGCCCCCCCCGGGGGGGGGGGCTGGTCCCCAACCAAAGTGAAATGCGCCTCCGGCCGAAAAATGCAAGCAACAAGCTGGACACAAAGCATGGGAGAGGTGTTTCGTGTTATCGTTGTTCATCATGGGGTCAGAATCAGAATGCACAATAGCATCGGAGCTGCTGGATCCGTCGTGCGAAATCTTCACACGCTTCGGAGCGAAGGTGACATAGCGAGGCAGACGGAAATGGATTGGTGGTCCCTTACCCCCTCCTTAGTGAAAGGGACCCCTGCGCGACCGTTCGCATTGGCACGAAGCATCTCCAGAATGGGTTTACAATTGTAGGCATGCCACGGAGTGCTGTCCAGGGAGTGGTAGCGGACACTTTTCTGCCCCAACTAGAAGAATGTCTGTCTCCACATTCGCAAAGACGAACCCATGTTGTGAGGTGTGCGGAAAAGCGGAAGAGCCTGCAAGAGGATGGAAGTGCTAGAGCGAAAAAAAATGGGCTGGCTGGCTGGGCTAGCAGCACCCCCCCGGGGGGGGGTGCTGCTCGGGGTTCTTTTTAAGACCCCCCGGGGGGAGGGGGGTCCCCCACCCACCCAGGGTGGCGCGGGACACCCCCGGGGGGGGGACCCCCCAAAATCGGGCCCGGTTAAAGGCAATTTCCAAAAATTTTTCGGCGCTTTGCGCCGAAAAGGTATACCCAGCGCCTCCGGCGCGGGACCCCCCCCCTGGGGGGGGGTCCGCCCGGACCCACCCACCCACCCTCCCCCCCGGGGGGGGGGGTCTGCTGACTTAAAAAGAAGCCTGGTGCTGCTGCAGCTGGGCTGGGCCCAAATCAGGGCTGACTGCAGCCCCCCCCCCGGGGGGGTTCGCAAAACCTTAAAGAGATGTATGGTGGGGGACACGGTTCACCCCCCACCAAGGTCCAGGTTACCGATTTTTGGCCCGGCCACGAAAATTGTCCGGAGCGCCCGGACCTAAACCCATACACGCTCCTGATATCGAACCCTGACTGGACCTTGGTTTTCCAAATCACCTCCGTTTTGACCCCCAGCTGCCCGCCAGGCCAAGTTATTCAGCTGACAAAGGGTCCAAACCATACAATTATTTACCGACCCCCGGGGGGGGGGGAGGGAGGGGGGGGTCACTCCACTTTTTGAAAAAACCAGTCAGTCACTTTTTTGGGAAGCCAGTCAGTCACTACCTCCCCCCTGGGGGTCGGCCACTCAGAAAAACAGCCACTTTCCAGTCACTTTAGGCCATTTTAGGCCAAAAAAATTTTCCCGGCGCTTTGGCACAGGGGTCACTCAAGCCACTTTTGCCCACCCCTGGCCGACCCCCCCCCCCGGGGGGGTCCGGGCCCAAAACAAATCAGTCATTCTGAAAAAACCAGTCAATCACCCCCCAGGGGGGGGGTGGGACAATGCTTCCAAACTGGGTAGGTTCACCAAAACCCTCCCCCCCATTTCGACTCTACCATTTCGCTGGGGTAAGATCTTGGGTCGAAAAAATTGATATTTCAACAAAAGCTCCAGGAAATGTACATTACTTCCGAAAGTGTCTGCAGACCAATTCGTTTTGTAACCAAAGTGGCCATTCTGGGTTAGGGTCAGGGATGGGGACACACGGTCAGGGTTTAGGTTAATTAATGGTCACAGAGGAGGCCGTAGGCCAACAAAGTTGGCACCATACAACGCTCGATAGCCGTTTACCCGTGGCCATCCTTGCCTTGCGTACACAAAGGGTTTTTGTTATTTTGTGTGAGGGGTCCGGGGGAGGGGTGCTGCAGCCCCCTCCCGGCTCTAGGCGGTAGACTGGGGGGGGGGGTCCTGGTGGTCGGCGGATTAGTCGGCCGACCACCCACTCTAATGTAGTTACGGGCCAGTCTCGCCGACTTTTTATGAGAAAATTGTATGCA
>CAAHFI010625808.1:0-10636 GCA_900893395.1 Euglena gracilis
CAGTAGTAGGAGGATCTCGATCCTCCTCGACGTCGTTCGAGGGGGTTCGAGATCCTCCCGAACGTCGTTCGAGGTCGTTCGAGGAGGATCGAAATCCTCCTCGAACGTCGTTCGAGGTCGTTCGAGGAGGTCGAGATCCTCCTCGAACGTCGTTCGAGGTCGTTCGAGGAGGATCGAAATCCTCCTCGAACGTCGTTCGAGGTCGTTCGAGGAGGATCAAAATCCTCCTGAATGTCGTTCGAGGTCGTTCGAGGAGGATCAAATCCTCCTCGAATGTCGTTCGAGGTCGTTCGAGGAGGATCGAAATCCTCCTCGAATGTCGTTCGAGGTCGTTCGAGGAGGATCAAAATCCTCCTCGAATGTCGTTCGAGGTCGTTCGAGGAGGATTCAAATCCTCCTCGAATGTCGTTCAGGGAATATTTTTGAATAAATGAGTGTATTCCTGCGTAAGAAAAAAATGTTTCTTTTAAAACGCGTGGAAAACTAGGGTAATACACATGGGGGGGGACCCTCGCTCGGCGCCTTCGGCGCCTCGCTCGGGTCCCCCATGTTTTTAACCCTAGTTGGGCGACTCTTTGGGTTCGCTGTGTACCCTGTAGAGGGAAATATAGCAACGATGAGCGGGATGGTTACAACCATTGGGGATGAAATCTTAACCCTAACCCTATTCCTTCTAATAACCTCAGAAATTCTCTCGGTATAAGAATATTTTTGAACAAAAATATTTATGAACAAGTGCATTCCTCCTCAATCCTTCTCGAATGTCGTTCAGGGAATTTTTGAATAAATGAGTGTATTCCTGCCTAAGAAAAAATATGTTTCTTTTAAAACGCGTGGAAAATTTCCCCCTACAGGGTACCAGCTACCCCAAAGAGTCGCCCAACTAGGTTAATACACATGGGGGGACCCTCGCTCGGCGCCTTCGGCGCCTCGCTCGGGTCCCCCCATGTTTTAACCCTAGTTGGGCGACTCTTTGGGTTCGCTGTGTACCCTGTAGAGGGAAATATAACAACGATGAGCGGGATGGTTACAACCATTGGGGATGAAATCTTAACCCTAACCCTATTCCTTCTAATAACCTCAGAAATTCTCTCGGTATAAGAATATTTTTGAATAAAAATATTTATGAACAAGTGCATTCCTGCGTAAGAAAAAAACAAACAAGCAGAATCAAGAACAATGAACCATGCTAACAAACCCCAAAAAAACTTGCAACTGAAACTTGAATGCATGTACGTAGGAGGAGGATCGAGATCCTCCTCGAACGTCGTTCGAGGTCGTTCGAGGAGGATCAAATCCTCCTCGAATGTCGTTCGAGGTCGTTCGAGGAGGATCGAAATCCTCCTCGAACGTCGTTCGAGGTCGTTCGAGGAGGATCAAAATCCTCCTCGAATGTCGTTCGAGGTCGTTCGAGGAGGATCAAAATCCTCCTCGAATGTCGTTCGAGGTCGTTCGAGGAGGATCAAAATCCTCCTCGAATGTCGTTCGAGGTCGTTCGAGGAGGATCAAAATCCTCCTCGAATGTCGTTCGAGGTCGTTCGAGGAGGATCAAAATCCTCCTCGAATGTCGTTCGAGGTCGTTCGAGGAGGATCAAAATCCTCCTCGAATGTCGTTCGAGGTCGTTCGAGGAGGATCAAAATCCTCCTCGAATGTCGTTCAGGGAATATTTTGAATAAATGAGTGTATTCCTGCGTAAGAAAAAAAATGTTTCTTTTAAAACGCGTGGAAAACTAGGGTTAATACACATGGGGGGACCCTCGCTCGGCGCCTTCGGCGCCTCGCTCGGGTCCCCCCATGTTTTTAACCCTAGTTGGGCGACTCTTTGGGTTCGCTGTGTACCCTGTAGAGGGAAATATAGCAACGATGAGCGGGATGGTTACAACCATTGGGGATGAAATCTTAACCCTAACCCTATTCCTTCTAATAACCTCAGAAATTCTCTCGGTATAAGAATATTTTTGAACAAAAATATTTATGAACAAGTGCATTCCTCCTCAATATCCTTCTCGAATGTCGTTCAGGGAATATTTTTGAATAAATGAGTGTATTCCTGCGTAAGAAAAAATATGTTTCTTTTAAACGCGTGGAAAATTTCCCCCTACAGGGTACCAGCTACCCCAAAGAGTCGCCCAACTAGGGTTAATACACATGGGGGACCCTCGCTCGGCGCCTTCGGCGCCTCGCTCGGGTCCCCCATGTTTTTAACCCTAGTTGGGCGACTCTTTGGGTTCGCTGTGTACCCTGTAGAGGGAAATATTGCAACGATGAGCGGGATGGTTACAACCATTGGGGATGAAATCTTAACCCTAA
Source organism: Euglena gracilis (assembly GCA_900893395.1). NCBI lineage: Eukaryota > Euglenozoa > Euglenophyceae > Euglenales > Euglenaceae > Euglena > Euglena gracilis. The sequence goes on from CAAHFI010625808.1 coordinate 2,312, forward strand.
CCCTATTCCTTCTAATAACCTCAGAAATTCTCTCGGTATATGAATATTTTTTATTATTTATTTGAAAAAAATATTTATGAATGTGTGCATTCCTGCGTAAGAAAAGAACAAACAAGCAGAATCAAGAACAATGAACAATGTAACAAACTCCCAAAAAAATTGCAACGTTCCTGCGTAAGAAAAAATATGTTTCTTTTAAAACGCGTGGAAAATTTCCCCCTACAGGGTACCAGCTACCCCAAAGAGTCGCCCAACTAGGGTTAATACACATGGGGGACCCTCGCTCGGCGCCTTCGGCGCCTCGCTCGGGTCCCCCCATGTTTTTAACCCTAGTTGGGCGACTCTTTGGGTTCGCTGTGTACCCTGTAGAGGGAAATATAACAACGATGAGCGGGATGGTGACAACCATTGGGGATGAAATCTTAACCCTAACCCTATTCCTTCTAATAACCTCAGAAATTCTCTCGGTATAAGAATATTTTTGAATAAAAATATTTATGAACAAGTGCATTCCTGCGTAAGAAAAAAACAAACAAGCAGAATCAAGAACAATGAACCATGCTAACAAACCCCAAAAAAACTTGCAACTGAAACTTGAATGCATGTACGTAGGAGGAGGATCGAGATCCTCCTCGAACATCGTTCGAGGTCGTTCGAGGAGGATCAATATCCTCCTCGAATGTCGTTCGAGGTCGTTCGAGGAGGATCGAAATCCTCCTCGAACGTCGTTCGAGGTCGTTCGAGGAGGATCGAAATCCTCCTCGAACGTCGTTCGAGGTCGTTCGAGGAGGATCAAATCCTCCTCGAATGTCGTTCGAGGTCGTTCGAGGAGGATCAAAATCCTCCTCGAATGTCGTTCGAGGTCGTTCGAGGAGGATCAAAATCCTCCTCGAATGTCGTTCGAGGTCGTTCGAGGAGGATCAAAATCCTCCTCGAATGTCGTTCGAGGTCGTTCGAGGAGGATCAAAATCCTCCTCGAATGTCGTTCGAGGTCGTTCGAGGAGGATCAAAATCCTCCTCGAATGTCGTTCGAGGTCGTTCGAGGAGGATCAAATCCTCCTCGAATGTCGTTCGAGGTCGTTCGAGGAGGATCAATCCTCCTCGAATGTCGTTCGAGGGAATAAATGAGTGTATTCCTGCGTAAGAAAAAAAATGTTTCTTTTAAAACGCGTGGAAAATTTCCCCCTACAGGGTACCAGCTACCCCAAAGAGTCGCCCAACTAGGGTTAATACACATGGGGGACCCTCGCTCGGCGCCTTCGGCGCCTCGCTCGGGTCCCCCCATGTTTTTAACCCTAGTTGGGCGACTCTTTGGGTTCGCTGTGTACCCTGTAGAGGGAAATATAGCAACGATGAGCGGGATGGTTACAACCATTGGGGATGAAATCTTAACCCTAACCCTATTCCTTCTAATAACCTCAGAAATTCTCTCGGTATAAGAATATTTTTGAACAAAAATATTTATGAACAAGTGCATTCCTCCTCAATATCCTTCTCGAATGTCGTTCAGGGAATATTTTTGAATAAATGAGTGTATTCCTGCCTAAGAAAAAATATGTTTCTTTTAGAACGCGTGGAAAATTTCCCCCTACAGGGTACCAGCTACCCCAAAGAGTCGCCCAACTAGGGTTAATACACATGGGGGGACCCTCGCTCGGCGCCTTCGGCGCCTCGCTCGGGTCCCCCATGTTTTTAACCCTAGTTGGGCGACTCTTTGGGTTCGCTGTGTACCCTGTAGAGGGAAATATGCAACGATGAGCGGGATGGTTACAACCATTGGGGATGAAATCTTAACCCTAACCCTATTCCTTCTAATAACCTCAGAAATTCTCTCGGTATATGAATATTTTTTTCATTATTTATTTGAAAAAAATATTTACGAATGTGTGCATTCCTGCGTAAGAAAAGAACAAACAAGCAGACTCAAGAACAATGAACAATTGTAACAAACTCCCAAAAAAATTGCAACGTTCCTGCGTAAGAAAAAATATGTTTCTTTTAAAACGCGTGGAAAATTTCCCCCTACAGGGCACCAGCTACCCCAAAGAGTCGCCCAACTAGGGTTAATACACATGGGGGGACCCTCGCTCGGCGCCTTCGGCGCCTCGCTCGGGTCCCCCCATGTTTTTAACCCTAGTTGGGCGACTCTTTGGGTTCGCTGTGTACCCTGTAGAGGGAAATATAACAACGATGAGCGGGATGGTGACAACCATTGGGGATGAAATCTTAACCCTAACCCTATTCCTTCTAATAACCTCAGAAATTCTCTCGGTATAAGAATATTTTTGAATAAAAATATTTATGAACAAGTGCATTCCTGCGTAAGAAAAAAACAAACAAGCAGAATCAAGAACAATGAACCATGCTAACAAACCCCAAAAAAACTTGCAACTGAAACTTGAATGCATGTACGTAGGAGGAGGATCGAGATCCTCCTCGAACATCGTTCGAGGTCGTTCGAGGAGGATCAATATCCTCCTCGAATGTCGTTCGAGGTCGTTCGAGGAGGATCGAAATCCTCCTCGAACGTCGTTCGAGGTCGTTCGAGGAGGATCGAAATCCTCCTCGAACGTCGTTCGAGGTCGTTCGAGGAGGATCGAAATCCTCCTCGAATGTCGTTCGAGGTCGTTCGAGGAGGATCAAAATCCTCCTCGAATGTCGTTCGAGGTCGTTCGAGGAGGATCAAAATCCTCCTCGAATGTCGTTCGAGGTCGTTCGAGGAGGATCAAAATCCTCCTCGAATGTCGTTCGAGGTCGTTCGAGGAGGATCAAAATCCTCCTCGAATGTCGTTCGAGGTCGTTCGAGGAGGATTTTAAGCCCCCCCCTCGAAGAGGGGGGGGGCTTAAAAACGTTCGAGGAGGTTCGAGCTCGAACGTTCGAGCTCGAACCTCCTCCTACTGTTACCCCCCTGTCGTTCGAGGTCGTTCGAGGAGGATTTTAAGCCCCCCCCTCGAAGAGGGGGGGGGGCTTAAAAACGTTCGAGGAGGTTCGAGCTCGAACGTTCGAGCTCGAACCTCCTCCTACTGTTACCCCCAGGATGTCAGCCCCGGGCCGTGACGTCCAGCGCGTGCCCTGCCAGCGCCTGTACTCCTGCTTGCGGTCAAACGCGTACGTGTGGCCCGCGATCTCCGGGCCGGGACCACTCCTATTGTATCAGGGGAAGGTGGCGGATGACTTACGCGTGCACTGCAGGGCCAGCGGAGGATAGGCCGAAGCCCATTCCGTGCGGACGGAAAGGTGGCGCAGCCTGAAACATTGGAAACACCAGCGTTCCCGCCATGTTTCCATTAGAACCTCCCCTCTGTTTCTGGCGGTTCCAGAAGGTGCTGATTGCGGGCTATTAATTTCCCCGCGCTATGCGGGACAAGCAAACACACAGAGGCACCTCCAGACTTGACCCCTGACCAGGGGCAGAGGGGGGACGAGCAAATCAGATTTAAATGAGAGGGGGGGGAGGGGGTGGCCCGCTTCCCCCGGGTAAAAAAAAACAGGTGCAAAGCGCCGGAATTTTTTTTGAGGAGCTGCAAAAAGTGTCCAAAATTGCGTTCTCAGGTGATTTTTCCCTCCAAATTGAAAAACACAAGATAAATCTGCTGGCGCAAAGTGTCGGGAAGAATTTTTTTTGGGTTCTATGGGGGTCCCCAGACCCCCTGAGGCCCTGAGGGGGGGGGGGTGGTTGCACCCCCCTCCCCCCTGTCCAGAATCAATCCTCACTCAAGACCTGGGGACGAGACACCGGCGACAGGACACGGGCGGGACGGAGGCACCACTGCCGGCTGCCCCCGTCCCCGATCTTTGAGGGGCCCCGGGTGGACCACAGCACGGCGGCCTCCTCCGCGAGGTTGAGCGGCGGCGGCGGGGGAGTGTGACCCCAGCCTTGGCCAAGGACCGTTTGGCTTGCCGACGCAGCCTGGGGTGGGTCTGGTGAGTCGAACGTCCATTAAGCCCCCCCCCCTCCAATACAAAGTCCCCTCAGGGGATTTGGGTTTGCCGCCTGCCCTGATATGAAGCCCGGCGATAATGCAATTCAGGAAAAAAGCAGAAAAAAATGGGAGGACGGTCCAGGTTTTCACCAAAACTCCATTTTGGACAAGCATTGCACATGTTTTTTGGGGAAACCGGGAGAGACACTATAAAAATTTGGTTGAAATTGGTATTTGCTCAAATACCAATTTTCAACCAAACGTTGAAAATTTGTGAAAAAAACAAACACATTTGAAGGCTGCTAAAATTTATATTGGCCACCAAGAAATATTTGTATTGCCCTGGATGAGCCCTGGAGGAGGTTTCATATTTGGGGGGGTTGCTATTCCACCTAACTGCCCCCAAATTATATACCTGGGGTATATAATATTATTTGGGCACCCGAAGGCAGGGGCCGGGGAGGACATTATTTGGGGGTGTATTATTTGGGCAAATATTTCAACCTCAAAAAAAAAACACCCCAAAAGCAAATTTTTACATGATTCTACCTTTTGCACAGATTTTGACACTTTGTTTTAGGTTGGTGCTGCCACAAAATTTTGGTACCAGTCACTTTGCCAAAAAATGTGCTGCTTTTGGACAGAATTTGAGCATTCTCTGTCTTGTTCGATGTCTCTCTCTGGGTGCTGCACGGGAGGATGTTATTTGGGGGAATATTATTTGGGGGGTTTATAACCTGCTCCCCCTGTCCAACGACCACTGATGTTCATCTCTGACCGGGGGGGGGGGGTTGGAGGTTGCAAGAAAAGGTGGTCACAAATGGGGGGTATAGAGCATTTTGGCTGTTGTTGGCAGCTGACAACACAAACAACAACAACACAGACCATTGCGAAAAATGAGCAAAAAACCGCTGGAAAAAAACATGCAAAAAATATATTTTTTGCCAAAAAACACAAAGAACAAATCAAAAAATGTCCGTACCTCCTCTTCATTCGCACTCACCCTGGGCACCGGCCACTTCTGCTGCCACAGCGCCAGACGGAAGTCGGCGAGCTCCTGCACGCTGATGGTGGGCAGCAGCTGCAGGGCAGACCCGAAGAACGCCTCCACGTGGTCTGCCCCAGAGGTGTGTGCCTGCGCTGGCAGACCGCGACGCACAATGAGGAACCCCCTGTCTCTCCGCACCCGCCTTCACACACACCTCCACGCCACACCGACACACATGGCAGCACACGTCATCACACGCCTGGCCGTCCAGGTAGTCTGGGGAGTAGTCCCCCGACTGGATTGCCCCGAGCCACTGCTTTGCCACCCTCTCTCTTCCCTGCCTGGGGGCCCCCAAAGCAAGTCCCCCCTCGGGAGTTCCAGATGCAAAAATGCACCTCCCAAAATTGTAAGAGTGCACCAAAATGGTGATTTCTTGACCTTTACTTTACCTATCTCTCATGGATAATACCTGGCATTTTTGAGGCACTTTCATTGTGGAAAAATGTCTTTTCAATGTCTTTTAACGGAAAAAAATGTCTTTTATTTTGGACCATCCTGCATGTCGACTGTTTTGGCCGACATTTTCAGCAAAAACTAAAAGTAGACCCACCTTAAAATAAGACCCCTCCACGGGATATTCATCAAATGACCCAAAAGGAGACCTAGGGTCTTATTTTGGGGGTGACCCCCTTCCCTTCCACCGCAAGGCCGGGCCTCTGCAGTACGTGGTAATACGACATGTTGTATGCTGGGGTCCGCGTGGTGGTCGCCAGCGTGAACACGACGACCCCAGCTGCTCCTCCGTGCGAAGTCACGGCGGCGGCCCCCCCCCCCAATCAAATAAATAGATGGACTGGAGTCAAAATGGGAGTAAACCTGCCCCAGGGCTACAAGACTTGGGCACCCTCCCTACCTTTTCTCTCCCTACCTTTTTTTGTACCCCCCCCCCGGTCCGGACGAGGGGGTTCATTGGGCATGGGGGTTCATTTACTGTGTATGGGAGGGATATGGTGGCAACCGAGACGGAACGGACACCCCCTGTTCATTGGGCAAGGGCGTTCGTTGGACTTGGGTGGTACCTAAACTATCTACCTGCCTATCTATCAACTTACCTCCCTACCTGCCTGCCCACCAACCCACCCACCTACTCTCCAAGCCCAATGAACACTAAAACGACAATCTCGGCGGTGCGGATGGGGAACGTTCATTGGGCATGGGTTGAATGGGCATTGCATTGCTGCAAAAAAATGACAAAAGAGACGGTAGGGCCAGGGATCCTCCTGGGTGGTTGAGGTTAGACAGGTTTTTGGCCCGGCACGAAGAGCCCATGCAAATTTTTTTCGGTCCTATTTTTGGCCCAAAACTGGCCAAAAACTGGCCAAAATGCCATTTTGGCTGTATTACTGGGGCAGCAGCCAGCAAATCCAGGCTGGACCGAAAAGGAGTCGAATGTGACAAAAATGGTGTTTGGAATACTTTTTGTTTCACCTCCAATTTCCTGTTGAAAGGTTGTAAGCCAGCTGCATTTTGGCTTTCGTCAGGCACCAGCAAGGTCCAGGCAGCCGTTTTCTTTGCGCTGATTGTTAATTGTTCATCCCCTATGTCCAACGACCCCTATGCCCAACGCCCCGCCCCCGGTCGGAGGACAGCGTTTTGGACAAAATAAACAAAAAAATTCTTATTTCTGTTTGTCACTTTTTTCGGTTGAAACGGTCATGGACTCAGGGACTTGGGCTCCAGCACGAGCAGCGTATTTCCCCTCGCGTGCCATCGCTGTGGGGGCCCGCCGGGCGCTGGTACGCCTCCTGGTCCAGGATGAACTGGGCCAGCTCCAGCTGCAGGGCCGGGGCCGCGGCGGGCCCGCAGGGAACTGGTACGTGGCGGCAGCACCGAGTTGGCGTCCAGCGGGTTGGGCCCCAGGCCGCCCGCCGTTGGGCCGGGGGCCAGGGGGGGTGGTGGTGGTGGGGTCTGACGGCGGACGGCGGCGGGCAGGTGGGGGGGGAGTCTGACTGACCCCTCGGCCCGCTTCCATGCCAAAGGTTGGCTAAAGGCCACGGTGAGTCCTATCAGGGCTGTGCGGAAGACCTGGAGGGGGGGGGTCGACCCCACCCCAAACACCCATAGGGGGGTCCGACCCCCCTTCGATGCACTGTGGCTCCTGTCTGGTCTAAGGCCTGGGCTGCATTCCGCTTCTGGCCCTTTCTTCGGAGCAACTCCCAATAATTGTCCGACCCCATCTTGGCTGGGGCTTCAAACTTCCGTTTTGTGTTTTCCTTGCCTTCCCCTCCCCCTTGGGGTTTCGGCTCCCCTTCATGGTGTTGCTGCTGCTGCTTCTGTTGCTGCTCCATGCCCAGGGGGTCGACCCCCCCCCCCCCCGGGGGGGTTCCAGGGGCCCAGGTCTAAACCCAGGGGTCCAGCTGTTGAGGGGAGGGGTGCAGGCGCCAGGGGCCAGCGGTCCCCTTGGGGGGGAGGGTAGGGAGGGAGGGAGGGGAACCCCTCCTCCCACCAACCAAAAATGTCCTTCCCTACGCCTTGCGCCAGAAAACTTGTCTTTTTACCATGCACTTTTGTTGATGATTGTTGGAAAAAAAAGATTTGTTGGAAAAATATTCTGAAAACGCGGCACGTATCGAAGCCCGCCAATTCTTTCCCCAAAAGCTTCGTGCTGGTTTGTTTTCCCCGGGGGAGAGGGGGGCGACCCACCCCCCACTTCCCCCTTCTTGGGCCAGGGCAGGGGAGGATCTGTTCGACCACCCCGCCCCCTCTGCCGCTTAATACCTTGCCGGGATAGGGCCAGGGCCGGGTTCCACCATCGTATTAAAAAAGTGCATCTGACCAGATAGTTGTTTGAATTTGCACATTTTCGCATCCTTTTGGATCTCAAAATTGGAGCAAATCCGAGCCACCTCCCCCACTTGGAGTTATGTGGGTGATTGTTCAACAATACATGCATGTTGCGTGTGTGTGCAGGGTGTGTGTGTGTGTGTTGTGTGTGTGTTGTGTGTGTGTGGTGTGTGTGTGGTGTGTGTTTGTGTGTGTTGTGTGTGTGGTGGTGTGCGTGCGTGCGCGTGTGTGCGCGCGCGTGTGTGTCTGTGTCTGTCATGAGACACTTCCATTCTGCGCTTACGACGCGTTGCAAAGGTTCCTGGAGTCGCTGCGGTGAAGATATTTTGGGAAAAATGTCGGGGGGGGGTCGGCTGAAGCAGCGCTCACCTCCCAGCCTGCACACTGTGGGTATTTGACCCTGCCCCTTTTTGTTGGTCCCCTTTGTTGGTCCCTCTCCGCAGTCCATGTCTTTGCCGTGACCCCCTTTGTCTCTGCCAGTTTGTTCTCTGCCAATGTGTGTTTGTGCGGGCAATTGTGGTGCGTTATGTTTTGTGTGGTTGTTGGTGCGTTGTGTTTTGTGTGTGATT
>CAAHFI010626890.1:0-10585 GCA_900893395.1 Euglena gracilis
CGTCCAGGCTCATTGAATGGTTATTTTGCATGAAATATGAGCGGATGGAGCGCTGCTTGGTTGGCGGCACAGGTGACAGTGGAAGCCCAGATTTCCTCATCAAACCTTTTTTGACAATTTCGTCCAAAGGGTTATGAACAAAGGAAGGCAAGGTGATGGGCTCAATGTCATCAACATGTGAGGTGTGGATGTATCCAAACATAATTCGTTGTCAGAGGCGATGCTCGCCACCTGCGACCCCGATTCCTTCAGCTCCACACCACAAGCAAACGAGGACAGGACGGTAGAAAGCGTATCAGACATTGACTTTGACAGGAGAAACTGAAGTCACCATCTGAAACTGACCCCAGTCCAAACCGACTCCCTCCAGGATTTCCGCCAACCCAAAAGTCCTAAACCGACGGGTCGGTTTAAATGGGGCGGGGTTTGCACAAAGACCTTCAGTTGGATGAGGCTAGATGATATGGGCACTGAGGGGGGGGGTGCATGGCGCATTCTGAGAGGTCGATTTGTTTTTGACGTACGCACCAAGGCTGCAAGAAAGTAGGTTGGTTAACCCCCCCCCCTTAATAGAAGCACGGGTGCGCTTATAGCGGACCGCCGCCTCCGGCGGCGGAGGGGGGGGGTGCGCTTCTATTTGGACCCTACCTGCGCGATTTTTGTTGATTTCCTTTAGAAATCCCATCAAAATGAGGGGTGCGCTTGTAGCGGTCCGCCGTCTTCGGCGGCAGGGGGTGCGTTTTTATTTGGACCCTGCGCTTGTAGGCGGCCCCGTGCTTCTATCAGGGGGGGGGGTTTACACCACACGTTAGCGCACACACCAGGCAGCGGTTCGACACAAGAAGGATGTCGTGATTTAGGTGGGTGGCGGGTGGCGGTGTCCCCCCCTTGACCAGGGGGGCACCCCACCATAACTTGTTTTTCCAACACAAGAGTTGCCCATTCATCGTTTCAGTGGGTTGCCTTCTGAAATGGAGCAAAACCAAACCATTTTTCACCCAGCGGGTTTGTCATCCTTTGCGCCTTTCTTGCGCCTTTTCGTCTTCCTCATTTCTGCAACGAGTCCCACTGAAATGCTGAATGCTCTTGTCCCGAGAAGCCCAGCACCTCGAAGACGTGCAGCAGCTGTGGGTGAGTCGGGGGCTGCTTGGGCACCGCAGGACGGATCCGTCCTGCTTTGCTCTTTTCACTGGCACCCCTCATCAAGTATTGCTGAACGTCGGGAAATATGAAAGACATGCCGTTTCGGCAATTATGTGAATGTGCTGCTGTTCGTTCGTTCGTTCGTTCATTCGTGCGTTGTTCTCCCTCAAAACCAGCCAGGGAGGAAGGGGCACCGAGGGCGAAGACCCATGACCACAAACCACTGGACCCATGCTTTGTTCGCCGGCAGTGGCGGTTTTGGTTGGGACACCTCGGGCCCCCCTTACCCTTGTGAGGCCATGCCTTGCTCGCCGGCGGTGTTTTGTGGAATCTTTAGGTGGGTTCAGAGGTACCGCTTAGTGCCGCTTCTGCCGGAGTTGGCTGATCCCTCATTTCCCCTTCGGCGCCCAGAAGACAGGAAGTCAGTTGGAAAAAGAAGAAGACAGCCAATACTGCCAAATTTAGAATTATTCAGAGAAAGATGCGTTTTTGAGAACCTCAAATTAGAACCTCAGATTACTGACGGGTTTTGAAGGGTGTCGCTGAAAAGGAGCGACTTCCAAGACGAATAGCGCTGGAGACATTCGACAGGGAGCGGCAGCAGAGGCAGATGCTGGACAACCGGAAGGCGCGGTTCGACTGTGGCGAAACGTGGCTTCCCCCTCCCCAAAAGTAATTTCACCAAAAGATAATTTCACAAACCAAACCCCCTAAAGCAATGGCCACGGACCCGGGCCGACAGTGGTCAGACGATTCCGAAGGCGGCAGAGGCAACAGGCGGCAGCCCACTGCGTCCCTGAGGCCAGTGTCCTGGGGCCAGCAATCCAAGACATACTGCTCAAGCAGGGCTGTGGAAGCCAAAACCGCACAGGCCATGAAGGCACAACTGGCCATTACGGTATTCTCGCCAACAGAAGTCGGTGGAACAAAGGAAAAGGAAGCCATCTGCACCAAGGCCTCAAAGCCCATTGGAGGGGCAGAAAAGGTCAAACATCCCCCCACCCTTTCTCATTCACATAACCACCCAGGGGTCAAGGGTGGGGCCGCAAGAAACCCTCAAGATTTTCAGTCGGCTTGGCAGTCCTCAAAGGCCCCCAAAGATTTTCATTGGGCTTGGTGTACCAGATCAAAGACGAGTCAATGGGGACAATCAAAGTTTCAGGAGGACCAGTGGGCCAGAATTGGTATCAAGGCCCCGGGTCCAATCACGATGCTCAAGACCAACATTTTCAAGGCCATTGCGGCCAACTGTCAGAAGGGGGGAAACCCCAGAAGCTAAACGATTGTCGCCCAACAGGGGATTTCAATATACTGCGCCAATGGCAGGCCCAGGAGGAGGCCCCCAGAGGGGCAGTGGACAACAAGGGGGCAACCCCCCCTCAAGTTTCTTCCTCAATGCCCATTTCAGGGGCAAGTCAAAACAAGGGGAGACCCAAAAACGGGCCCCTATGGTATGTTACTTGACAACACCAATGAAAAGGTGGACCCAGCAGCCATTACAGAGCACTCAATCCCTGAGGGCACTAGGGGTGAAATGTCCAACACTCCCCACCCAGCCCCCAGAAAATCACATGATTGGGGGGGAAAATTGCATTGACGGAAAATGGGGAGACACCCCCTCTACACCACAGGCTTTAAAAAGGTCTGAAATGGTGGCATAAAAATGCCCCCCTCCCCTTCAACCTGCCAGCTGATCAAAAATGGCATCCAACCCCCTGGGTAGGACCCACAAATTGTTTACCCACCCAAAACCCAGAACCAATTTGGTCCTGAAACAGGCAGATAAAGTTCTGCTGGACTACGAGAAAGCTTGTTCTGTAAAAAAGGCGGGGAATTCAGATATCCAACATTTAATCCCATGGTTTTTAATTTGAAAACCAGAAGGGGGAACAAAAAAACGGAGAATGATCAGCGATTGCCGGAAATTTCAATCAGCAATTTCAAGTAAAACCTTTCAAACTGGATCACATCCAGCACATTTTTCAAGCTTTGGAGAAAGGCCACTGTGCAGCAAAAATAGAGTTGAAGGATGACTATTTCCATATTCACGTAAAGCCAGCCCTAAGACCGTTCCTAAGACATCAGGTAGGGGGGGGGGGCGGACCTGGGAATTTCAAGCAGGCTGCTTTGAGATAAATGTAATGCCCCAAGTTTTCATGTCAGTGATGAAAACATTCGAAAAGCTGTGAAGAAAAGGGGGCATCCAGGTATTTATTTACCTGGACGACGTTTCACTGGCGGCCCCCACACAAAACATTTTGCAACATGACATGGCCACAGGCGTCAAGGGTTTATTAAAATCAGGGTTCAAAATACATGTGAAAAAATACACCCTACAGCCCACCCAAGTGGTAACCCATCTGGGTTTTCAACAAACTTCCAAGAAGGGAAATTGCAAGTGCCCCCCAGAAAGTCAAAACCATAATAAGGGAGATGGGGAGAACTGTAAAAATGGATTACATGTTCAAAAGGCAGCTGGGTGCCATTTTGGGCCAAATTAGGTGCAATCTAATGGCCCTGCCCTTCTTAAGTGCTTTTACCGATGCCCTGGCAAATTTTCTGGTGGCAAAGTCATCAGCCCCCTCAGACTCAAAGGACCCAGGAAATAATTAAGGGAGTCAAATTTCAATTAAGGGAAATCAAATTTCTGCTGGAAACCAGGGGGGCAGACCCTTCCGCCAAAATGCAACCAGAGAGTTGCACTCAGACAGCAGCACCCATGCCTGGTGGGGTTGGACATTTACACAGGAGAAATTGTGCAGGAATTTTGGAGAAAGGACTCCATTTTGTGCATAAACGTAAAGGAGCTCAGTGCAGCAATCAGCACTGTGAAAAGTTTGAGCAAACCTGGAGAAATATTTTCTTTGCCGGTCGACAATCAGGTAATAATTATTACCTGACGAAGGGAGGGGGTTGAGAGGCCCCTTCAAAAAAATCCTAAAACCATTTTTCAAATGGTGCATAGAGCACCAAGTAAACCACCAAGTCAGCTGGTGCCTTCCAAAGAATGCCTGGGAGTCCCCATAAGCAGATGGGAAATGGACAGCGGGGATTACTCTTTAGACCCACAACTTTTTCACTGGCTAAGGAAGATTTTCTAAAATGTCATAGATTTAGAAACATTTTTTTTTTACCGCTCCAGACAACAAAAAAATTAGCAAAATTTGTGGCTCCACTGGGAGGCCACAGTAGTGGGCGCATATGGGGGATCTTTATGCAACCACCCCTTGTCAATTATTAAGAAGTTCCCGCACAGGTTGAAATGTTTCCCCACACCAGAGTTTTGATGGTCACCCCCTACTGGGAGTCAGCCACATGGTGGACCCAGTGATTAAAAATTGAAGTTCGAGGGAATCCCTGCCTGAAAATCACCCCCGACATGGGTATGTTCACCAATTTCAGGAGGGAACGAACGCCACCCCCAAGGCCCCCAGGTTGCCCTTTCTTTGCACGATTTGCTCAGGCAAATCTAGAGGGAAAACAATTTAAGGTTCAAACCATTAACGATTTACTGGGAAGAAACCCAATTTTAAACCGGTACCAAAGTGCCTTTACGCTTCTGTGGGTTATTTTGGAGCACATGGGGGTACCCCCCCCCTGAAGCTACCACACACCAAGTGGCTGACGCTTCATTTCAATTATTCCAATTTTCCAAGGCCTAACCCCGTAATGCATACAGTGCTATGTTTTTGATTCCTGGGTTTGGTAGACTGAGATTCCACACACTGTTGACCCCCCCACAAGATGCTTTCGAACCAAAATCCGGAGAATTATGGGGCTTTTTGGGATCCTTACCCAATCTCTCTTTGGGCTGGCAAAGGTGCCTATGCCCACTGATATTCTTACATTGCGTACACAACTTATTTTTTGCTCACGAGTCCTCTGTTTATACAGATTCTCAGACCTGGCACAGGTAAAAAAAACCACCAGTATGTTTGGTAGGGTACCCTACATCAAAACGTAGCGTAAAGGCCAGAAATTCCACAAGTTGGAAAGGGTTGTGTCCATACACCAGTGCCAAGAAATAAGCACCTTTCATTTAATGATGTGCCGGTAAAGGAAAATTTGTGTTCAAAAGCCGTCGGGCAAAAAATGGGGGCCAGGGTGGCAGAGAAGGGGCAAGACCCCCCCAAGGGACACGTGCCATGTCGGAGCAGCATCGTCAACCAACTCTGGCGAGGTGGCACTATGCGGGACCTCCTTTCCCAGCGCACCAAAATAATACAAACAAAACCGCCGGCGAACAAGGCATGGCATCACAAGGTCTTTGTGCTTCGCACTCGGTGTCACTTCCTCCCTGGTCGGTTTGCCTCGAGGGAGTACGAGAGGTCGTGTTCAATGCCGCCTCCTAGGGTTGGTTGCTCACACTCTGTGGCGTTTCCTTTTTTTCTGCTCTCTCCCCACCTCCTGGCCACCGTTTTTCTGCTGATCGCGGTCTTTTGAGCGCTCCCCTCGTTTCCACGCCCGTTTCCCTGAGGGGGCACACAGCGCACCTCGGGCTCCGTATTTTGTCTTTACAGGGAACCAGTTTGCACTAAAATTGGGTGCCGTGGCATTTCCCAGGACAGCGAGCGTCAAGTCGTTAATAAGAGACGCTGCGAGCTTCGCATTTTGCCTACTGAGACCACCTTGCTCGCTGGAGGTGCTGTTTGGACGTGCTTTACAGTCGACACCGAGCTCTTTTGGATTTTTTTTCTTGGTCGAGTGTCTCCTGGTCCTTCTACATCTGAGAATTGATCTTCCACTTCCGGCCTTGATGCTTCGCTGCGGGGTGTTTGTCAAAGGGCAATTTGGAAATCCTCAAAATCAAGTAGAATAACGGCATCAGGCGGGAATCCAAGCCCCGACAAACGATCCATTGTGTGGACTAAAAATCGAGACCATTTGGCCGTGGGCGACCAGGAATGGTGGCCGCGGAAGCTGAAGAATCTGGAGGTGCGGACGCAGACCGTAACATTTTCCCCTCTTCTCCCTGTGCTTTGGTTCGGGAATCTGGGAAAGTCTTTTTGTTACTCTGATTTTTCCGCACTAAGTAAACTCCCTCCCAAATACCAGGGCGGGCTGCCCTTTACTGGCACTACCTTTCTGACCTTTCCCCCTGGCCCGTTATTTGGGTAAACTAGTTGGGCTCCATACTGCGAGATGGTGAGGTCCTGCTTTCCTTGCCGCCTGTTCTGTTCAGGTGTTTGTGTGTGCGCGGGGGTGCTTCTTACTGCATTTGTTGTCGGAGTTGACTGATTCCCAATTTTCCCCTTCGAATTCAAGGAGAAAGACGTTCAATTCTACGAGTTCTGTCATCAACCAATACGAGCAGATTTAAAAACCAAGCAAGCATTCAACGGACTTCAATGAAAGAAGTGTTGGAAAAATTGTCATGCTGTCAACAGGAAAAATAAAGAAGTTCAAGGCAGAAAGCAGACGCTGGAAAAGGCCGAGGAGCAGTTCTCCAGCAGGAGCATCTGGAGAACCTGATGGGGCAGGGGCAAAACGTCAGCCCGCGGTCTTCGCAACCCTTCCGCCCCCAATTCATCAGATATTTCCAATTCTCAAAAAAACTTCTGTGACGTCCATGGACCCTGGACACTTGTGGCCAGAGAGAGGAGACATAAAAATCAAAAGTTCACGGCCCACTACGGGCAATGGTGATTTGGTCATGGGGGCCCATCAAAATCATCCACCAAGACACTCCTGGGGGTATGAAGTCGGGTCTGGCAGACTACTGTAGGATTCGCCAAGTCTGCAATTCCTAATTCAGGATTGCACAGCCATTGAAGAATGCCAATTGTTCTGTAGGGAGCAAAATGCTTACACTGATTACGTGGGTCACTGATTGAACCTCCAAGAAGTCCTGTCTTTGCTTGTGCTGTGCTGGAAGTTTTGAAAAGTTCAATGCCAGAAAGGTCAAAAGTGAGACACTGGGTCCAGGCCAAGAATGGGCACTCAAACTACCCCCCCCCCCCTTCACATCCCGACCATCATGGCAGGGGAAATCACAAATCCAAAGGGTTCAAGTCAGAAATGTGGAGACCCTCCTCAACATGGCTATGGCAGCCATCATTCTACAGGACGTGGGCTCAGACTGGGATCCTGGCTTCCATGTCCCTTAAACTGGGCACCGTGCCCTATTGAATGATGGCTGCCATTGCCTTGATGTTTGACCCCCTGCCCTGTTAACTGGTGGCCTGGATGTCAGGTGGACCTGAAGGTCAGTGGATTCCACCACATGCAAGACCAGCCACACCACATCAGCCGTTGAGTGGGGGGAGGCCAAAGATTGGCTCAGACTTCCCTCCCCAAAGATAATCAACCCAGGAAGCACAGCCTTATATATACCTTCCCACTGCAGACAACACAGGCTTTCCCCCACAGGTCAAAAGAAGGGGGAAAGCCTGTCTTTGAGCAGCCCTGTGGCAGGGCCAGTGGTGACCCCAGAGATGGGGCGTCCAGTGGAAAGAGCCCCAGTGATGTGGCCTTTGACAACCACAGACACATTACATCCAGGGGTGCCGCCCCACAGGGAACTGCAGGCCGGCATTCCCCAGCGGATAAAAACCGGAGCCAGCAAGAAGGTATTGCACCTCATAAGGGGGGGGGTCATGGCAGACCTGTTCCTGCCCCTCAAATGTCCTTAAAAGTTCTGTTCGAATCCTCCCATGAAATAATGACTGCCCAGAAAACTGTGAGGGAATACAAACGTTTAGGGGCAACCAGGCAGATCACCCCAGGGGAGGCAAAACATTTGTGCATTATTTCATCATTTCCAAAAAAGAAGAGGGAGAAAAGGAAAAGGGAAGACTAATTTCAGACTGTCCACAGCTAAATTTCTACTTCACCCCCCAAAATTCAGATTGTAACACATAGAATAAATGTGGAAACTTTTTCCATGTTTAAGAAAAGGTTAGTTCTGTGGAAAAATAGACATCAAGGATGTTCATTTTCATGTAAAGCTGCACAGCAGTTTGGAAAATTATGTTTGCACGTGGGGGGTGGACCTGCAGTTTCAAGCTGAATGCTTCGGCATCAGCTGCCTGCCACAAAAGTTTATGACCCTCATGAGGGTTTGGGTAAGAAAAAGGAGGAAGGAAGGAAATTTTTTTTTATCTACCTGGACGATATTATGCTGTTAGCCCCCAGCGAAAAGACATCAGCCCAGCATTTGGCAGACATGAAAAAAGGATCTCTTACTGGCAGGTTTTAGACAAAACATATTCAAATCATGCTTGGAACGCACACAGGAAAAAACATTTGGGCCAGTGGATGAATCAAACAAAGGGCCAATTGGATGTTTCACAGGAAAAACTGAAATGCTATGCGTCTGCCACACGTTCATTCGTCAGACCTGTGGGCCCTCTTCCAATTTCATTAAAACCCCCCTTCAGCGTCATAAGTGCAGACAACATTGCTTTTATCACAAAAGAATTTTTGTCCAAGCATGGGGTGACTCCCAGGCCCCCGTCCAAGCAGCGGTCGATCCGCTCATACTTCAAGTAAACAAGTAAACAGAGCCTGGATGCTCTTACATTAGATGCATCATCTTACCCGTGCTTTCTGCTATTTGTGTCAACCATGGGTCGTTATATTTCTTTTTTTGATGGAAATTCCAGGATGGGTCGTTATAAATGTGGGGATTCGTTATCAGAGGGGGTCGTTCTAAATGAGGGGGGGTTTACGAGACACCTCGGGATCCTCACTTTGCCCTTGTGAGGCCTGATTGTGCACGGAAATTAATGAGGCCAGGGCATTTTCCAAGGCACCTTGGGCACCAAGTTCGTTGATAATGGATTGTAAAGGCCTTCACCTCCTTCCACTGGCCAATTTCACAAACTTCTTCGTCATAAGGTCCTATTTTTTGATGGAACAACTCCTGCCCCTCTGGTGGAGTGGTCAGGGTGGGCGGAGGAGCAGATCCTACAGAGGGCGCTTGCACGTCCTCATCAAACTTCTTCACAACGTCGTCAACTGGGGTGTGAACCCAGGTGGATGGCATGATGGATGGATGGTAGAAAGCGTGTCACACATAGCTGCGGTAGGGAAGGCAGAAAAGCCCCCCTGTGATAACGACCCCACATTTATAACGACCCCCTCTGGATTTTCCACCAACTGAAATGTTAGATAACGACCCGTCGTTATTTTCAGGGGGGGTTTACTCCCTCGAGGCAAACCGACCAGGGAGGAAGGGACACCGAGGGCGAGGCACAAAGAACTTGTGAATGGCTGAAGCCATCCTCGATCTTGCTGTTCATAGCCACAATGATGCAGGAAATGCATATTCAGCAGTTCTATTACTCCAGTTGTTTGGTTCCTTTAGATTTTCTCCTCTCTTGGCTCTATTGAAAAGCAAATGGAATGTCAATGTATCAGTCACTGGGCGGGGGTTTTTTCTGGGAAATTTTTTGATGAAGGGATCTGGGGGGAAGGGAGGGCCACGGTTTGCCACGTTATGTCCGTACCTCTAGGTTCTCCAGCTGCTGCGGCGACTGGTGCTCCAGGTGGTTCACGTCGAGTGTTTGATTCCAATTTATTCTCCACTGCATTGTTCATTGAAGTCAGACTTGGAATTGATAGTTTGCTTGTCAATTGACACTCGTCAGGCTCGTGTCTTTCTAGATATTCGTATTCTGTTGACTCTCCTCTTGGTTCTTTTTCGTTCGAGACTCTGTTCCTTTCTTCTGGATGCCGAAGGGAAAATTCAGAATCAGCCAACTCCGGCGAAAAAAGGCACTAAGCAGGGACTCCTCCCTCACTCCTCACTCCTAACCAAGCGCAGCAAACAGTCCAGTAGTCCCGGGATAAACCGTGACCAGGGAGGGAGGGACCTCACTTGCGAAACAAAAAGGCAAGATGGAGCCGGCGAGGAGAGACAGGTCCCATCGAGCCAAAGCGTTGAGCAAGTGGTCCACACAGCACCACAACACCGCCGGCGAGCAAGGCATGGTCTCACAAGGGCAGAGTGCGGAGCCCGAAGTGTCTCCTGGAAGTCCGGTGGTGGGTTGTCGTCGTAAATGCAATAATTCCGGGAATAATTCCAATTGACCTCGCAGAGTAGAAATCCTCCTCCTTGAATTCGACGGGCAGAAAAAATTTTGAGGTCCACAAGTGGTGGTGGCGATGGCCTTCGTATCGTACTCCCTCGAGGAAAACCGACAAGGGAGGAAGGGACACCGAGGGCGAAGCACAAAGACCTTGTGAGGCCATGCCTTGCTCGCCGGCGGTGTAGTGTGGATTGTTCCTTTGCGCTGGGTTAGGAGTCCCTGCTTAGTGCCGCCTCGCCGGAGTTGGCTGACGATGCTGCTCCGACTTGGCGACGTGGCTTCTTGCCCCTGGGGGGTGTCCCCCCCCTCTGCCACCCCTGGCCCCCACTTTCTGACCGAGGGCTTTCGAAGACAAATTTTATTTTACGGGTGGGGGGGTCGGGCTCACCAGGTCTTTGTGCTTCGCCCTC
>CAAHFI010627499.1:0-18454 GCA_900893395.1 Euglena gracilis
CAGGAACTTCTTTTGATGCATATAAATTTGCCCAGAAACACACTGATTCCTTTTTGACGTTATTCGTGATCTGAGGTGCATTCATTACTTCATTGATAACAGCATCAATTGCTGCACCACCTTTCAATTGTTCAATGAGTGTCTCATGAAGTCGTTTTGGAAATATAGAATGGCTTGAACAATTCAAATTCATTTTTAAGTCTTTCACTGAAAAGCCATTCTAAAATCGGTAAAACGTGCTCTTGCTTTGCACTGCACACCTCAATGAACTTAGCAGCACACCATCTACATTTTCCCATGTTGTTTATACGACTAAAAATCATACATTTGATCTTTTTTGGGCATCTCTTGGCACTGCAGTGAAATGGGTATGCGTCTTTTGAGCCATGCGATTTGTTACCGATGTTTTTCAGAGTTGGATATTTGCTCTCTTCAAGCAAAGCCCCAATTAAATTTTCATCTGTATACAAAAGATTGAAAGCTTTCGGATACATGAAAAAGTATTTCGTCGTTGACATGATGGCTGTGAGAAAAAAAGGAAAAATGAAAATGAAAGAATATTTTTAATGAGATATTACATTTAACATTTATATAAAGCACAATGAATAATAAAGTTACAATACCCTTGATTTTAATCTGCAACAACAACATCTAAGATGAACTTAAAGAAATATATATTTTTCGATAATGCAATCCGCATATGTATAACAAAATATATACATTAAATGCAATGCAATATGCCTTCAAAAACAGGCAATATGCATTTAAAACGTTGCAATATGCCCTCTTTAACAAGCAATGTGCATTGAAACAATGTAATATGACTTCAATAACAGGCAATATGCATTTAAAAAGTTGCAATATGCCCTCTTTAATAAGCAATGCACATTAAAACAATGTAATATGCCCTCAATAACTGGCAATGTGCATTAAAAAACGTTGAAATGTGGCCTCTTTAATAAGCAATATGCATTAAAAATGTAATATGCCTTCAATAACAGGCAATGCACATTAAAAAACGTTTCACTGTGCCCTCTTTGATGAGCAATGTGTATTAAAAACAATGCAATATGCAGGCAATGTGCATTAAAAAAAAAGTTGCAATATGCCCTCTTTAATAAGCAATGTGTATTAAAAACAATGCAGTATGCGGGCAATGTGCATTAAAAAAAAGTTGCAATATGCCCTCTTTAATAAGCAATGTGTATTAAAAACAATGCAATATGATTTCAATAATAAGCAATATGCATTAAAAACATTGCAATATGCCCTCATTAATAAGCATTGTGCATTAAAAACGTTGCAACGTGGCCTCTTTAACGAGCAACGTGTATTAAAAACAATGCAATATGCCTTCAATAACAGGCAATGTGCATTTAAACGCAATATGCCTTCAATATTAGGCAATGTGTGATTAAAACGTTGCAATATGCCCTATTTAATTAGTAATTTGTATTATAAACGCTGCAATCTGCACTCGATAGCAAGCAAAGTGTATTAAATAAGCTTCAATGTGCCCTCGATAACAGGCAATGTGCCCTATAAACGCTGCAATGTACGTGTCCTTTATTACAAGCAATGTTCTTTGAAAACATTGCAATGCTCTTTCAATGACAACCAATCTTCTCGGACAATCGTCCGGCGTTGCAGGTGCGGCGCGTGATTCCCTCAAATCTACAGCGATGACGCTTATCACGGAATGATCCTACAAGAACGAAATCACGATCATGGTGCGTCGGTGGGCTGTTTTGACAATTCGCGGCGGATGCGATCGCGCAGACCGGCGTCACCCAGGACGTTCTCCGTGGCGTACAGTAGGACGTCGCCGGTCTCCGCGACGCAGCGGTGCCGGACGCCGCGCATCGCACCCACGGTGCGGGCCAGGGCGGCCAGGAAATCCGTCGCGGACGGCGGGGTCTCCGGAAGGCTGCGCCACACCAGCTGGGACAGGCACCGACTCCCACCGTAGCGGTCCACGGGGTCGGCGGCGAGCCATTCCGCGGTGGGTCGGGGTGGGGGACCCCCGGGGCGACGGCAGTGGCGCTTGGCGGCGGATGAGCATGACGAGATGAATTCTCCGTTGCCGGTCGCAATCATGGTGTCGTTGTCGCCGTCCGCAACGGTGTCAGAGAACACCCTAGCAGGCTTCGATTTTGTCGCCGGACGTTTGAATGCGTTGAGCTCGGCCTCTTTGGTGCGCGCCTCAATTTCCGCCAACCGGACGCGGAGTTCGCGCTCTTTACGCCGATCCTGTAGTTCAAGTTCCAGTTTGGCCCGGTTTGCTTCTCGGTCTGCTTGGTCTTGACGTTCTTTGGCTTCCCTTTCTGCTTGATCACGTCGTTCTCTCTCAGGACGTTCTTCTCTCAGGTGTGTAGATTTGGACTCCAATTCAACGCGATGTTGTAGCGCTTGCATTCGACGCGGTTCCGAAAGATCCATTATCATTGACAATTCTAATGCCTTGGAGAGCTCGTTGTTTTCTTTGGCAACCTTCTGAATCAACTGCAATGTGAATTGACTACATTAAGAACTTGTTGTACTCTCAGCTTCTTTGTTCAGTTGTAGTGTCCGACTTGACAGTGAAAACACAGATTCCGTATGGGGCCTTGCATCCAATTCGGCGTCTGGAAGTTTCTGAAGAATCCTCTGTGTCAATTGCCTCGGAGCTGGTGGTAAAAAGCCACTGTTCACAACGGAAGGAGCCACCGAAGCACTGGAAGATGTTAATTTCACAACCGTCAATGTATCCAAATTGATTCGTTCTGCACTCACACTTACCGAAGTCAGATCTTCCAAAATATTCTCATTCTCATCCAAGCCATCATCCGATGCATCTTCATCAACCGGATACAGGTTACATAGGCTGAATCAATTATATTAACTAACGCTGAAAAATGTAGCCTGTGCGAAAGAGAAGGGTCCTCGGTCTTGCGTGGAGGTGCGTTGTAGTACAGTTGAGCCCAGAATTTGACTGCGTCGATGTTGACCGGTAAAATATTGTCAGTAACCTAAGCCACCATTTCAGCGAACGACCGACCACTGTCACGTCCAAGTCGCAGAACATCATGCACGGTTGCTGGTAATTCATTCTTAGGCTTCAAAAGGCACAACAGACGTCTTTTAGAATTACACATTTGGCAACATCCGCGACTGCCTTCTTTGCAGCAATTTTTTATCGTAACTTTTTTTGTTGTTTCAGGACAATCTTCAGCAGGACAGTGAAATTTGACTGTTTTGATCCAATCGAAGTGTTATTGAAATCGATGCCATCTTCATTGTACATCAGAACAAAAGATGCATGGGCTCGAAACATTTTCAACTAAAAAAATAAAGATTATGAACATAAAATATCCCTTAAAAATTACAAATATATAGCACATATTGAAACATGTAAGATTGTAATATACTGTGACTTTCCTAATTACTGAGAACGTGGTTTTCAAGATTTCAAGATAATATAAAAAAAGGGGAAATTTAACCAGGAAATATCACATTTTGGATTGAATGGGATTGAATTCCAGTAAATAGAAAAGTTACAGTAATAATATTTAATATTAAATTTAGATTTATATTTAAAATCTCAGATATTCATTCGATATAGCACATATCTCAAATAAATTTAACAATACAGCAGATATCCCCGGTTCAAAGTAAATTTCCCTTTTATATATCATATATATTGGTTTATATTTAATAATATAGTAGATATCACTAGTTTAAAGTAGATATCGTTATATTAACAGATATCCATTAAAAATCCGAGATATCCCCTTTAGATATCCCTTCGATATAGCACATTCTACGAATTTAATATTATAATAGATATTCCCTTGTTGAAGTAAATATCCCTTTTATATAGCAGATATCCCCAGTTTAAAGCAGATATCCTTTTTATAAAACAGATATCCCCGGTTTAAAGCAAATATCCATTTAAAAAATCCTAGATATCCCCTTTAGATATCCCTTCGATATAGCACATCTATAAATTTTACGTTATAATGTATATCCCTAGTTTAAAGCAAATATCCCTTTAAAAAATCCAGGATATTAGATATCCCTTCGATATAGCACATATATAAATTTTACATTATAATAGAGATTCCCGATTTGAAGTAAATATCCCTTTTTTATAGCATATATCTTGGTTTAAGTTAAATAATATAGCAGATATCCCCAGTTTAAAGTTGATATCCTTTTTATCCCCAATTTAAAGCAAATATCCCTTTAAAATATTCCTTCGGTATAGCACACATATAAATTTAACATTATAACAGATATCCCCTTGTTTGAACTAGATATCCCTTCTATATAACACATATCCCCTTCAGTTATCCCCTCAGTATCATATCCTATACAAAATTTAATTTTTTAATTAGATATCCTTGGTTTAAACCAATAATATTTACAATTAAAGAATTAAGACAGCGATAACATCCAGTATCTCCCCAGTGAAAATATCATCTCTTTCGGGATTACGATTCCTTTATATATTGCAGCACCTTCGGGTGTAGAAATGGTTTGCTGGCAACCCTCTCTTATGATCATGAAAGGCCAAAGAATTAAACTAAACGAACGCATGTTTAAGTTCCAAAAAGATCAGAGGAGTGACATCGTCACAAGAATACAGTGAATGTACCTGAGGTCTTTGAAGTCACAAATGTCCATTGTGAAAGCAGTGGGAATGGTCAAAAAGGTAAAAAAAAAGTTTCGTGTGAATGGTAAAACAAAAATTGAAATGAATTTTGCAAACAGTCGGCTGATACAAAGAAAAAGGAAAGATTCATACCCCTAAAATGTTTGAAATGTGAACTCCTGAATGACATAACGCATAACATAATGCAGAACATTTTGGGTAAGGTTAATGTAGTATTTCAACTGGAAATGGGACGCGAGGATCGAACGAGCCATCCGTGGACCTGCATGGTGCGATACACCGCGTGCATCCCCGCCGGTTCGGATACGTCATGCTCCATGTAGCGCTCTCCTTCCCGCACCAACGCCCGGACGTCGCGTTCGATGCGCCGGTAGGTCTCGATGACTGTGTGTCCCTGAGATCGTTCGCCGCGATCATGTGAGAAGGTTGTGGTGTGTGAAAAACAAAAAATTCCATGATATTTCTTAATTTTTAAAAAACATGATCGTTGAGATAATATGAAAAACAAAAGAATTCCTGGGAAATATTACATTTTGCATTTATATAAATTCCAGTAAACAGGAAAGTTACAGTAGTGTGACTTTACATTACAATTTATAAATTACAGTAAATTAAGAGAGTAGAGCATTTCGATGATCGACCTTTGTTTTAATCGACCCTAACCTCCGGTCAGAAGCAGCAAAGGAAACGAAACAACCGCCGTCGGCTGACGGCTCGATTAGCCGGAGTTGAAGCGACAGGGCGAGCAGCGGCGCCGCGCCGCGGTCAAAACCGCCCCACAGGTCGGCGAACAATAGCGCAAGGCCACCGAACCAGTCCCGGATCAACGCGGCGTAGCGCTGTAAAAACAGACATTCACACATGCGCTGGGTGTGGAGTACACCACGCTGGCGCAGGTCATCAACCACCGTGGGGTCAACGTTCGGACTGAACAACTGGGATACGACGAGTCCATCCGGACCGAGGGTCGCCAGCAGATCCTCGGTAAAATATGGACGTTCGTGCTGTTCCTCCACGGCCACGGGCAGCTTCGCGTCCAGGTAAAATACGGCGGCGCGGTTCATCCGCAGATGCATACGCAGGACGGCGATATTCCATCGGCGCTGCATTCGCTTCTCCCGGATGACCGAGAAGCACGGCGGTTGTGCCATCCGGAGGAGCCCGGCAGCCACGCATCGGCTGCAGCACCACCACGTGTCATTCGATGGTTCGACGACCCTCTCTGCGCTGTCATTGTTGTTGCTGTCAGTTATCTGTGAGCGAGGTCGCTTTTTAATTGTAGCAGGTTGCGATGCAAAAGATACCTGTGATGAGCGGGGGTAAAAAGCAATGTTTCATTAAACGGCATAAAAAAAACCAGTGGTTGTGCCGGCAAGAAACTTCTTTCACAAATCCAAGACGGTATTTCAGCATCGCGATTGACCAATATTTCTCTTGGTGGATTCTCAAAGTATAACTGGGCCCAAAAATAAACGGCCATCCAAGGCTGAGGCCCCAGACATTCGTATACAACCCGCATTGTATCCGGTAACGTCTGAATATGATCCCGGCCCCAACGGAGAGCATCGTGCACAATCACTGAGACCACATGCTGCGGATTTAGCTGAACCTAAACTTCCCATTTTTCATTTGAAAATTAACAAAAATGGAAAGTTTTGGTTGTCTGCGGTACAAATTGACGTCTTGAATGACAGGAATAGCAAAATCCTTTCCCGTTTATTTTGCATCGATCTTTTATCGTTGTCTTTTTTGTCATCATTGTACATCCCTCTGCAGCACAGAGGAAGAAGAATCTTATGTTTGAACCAACGGTCAATTTTTTGGTATCCAAGCCTTCCGCATTGTACACCAATGAAAACGATGGATGTTGCTCAAACTTCCTGCATTCTTAACCCGTTGGTTGATCTGACATTTTGTAAACCTGCAAAAAAAAATAATTGGAATATTAAAAGTAGTAGTACCTGATCTCCTTTTAGAATATATTCTCTTTTAAAAAATATGCCCGTGAATATGTAATCAGTCTGTCACAATTAATGCATCCAAATGTGATGTGAAATTCTGAAAAAGTTGTAGTAGAGTTTCGGCGTTCGCAGTTTCATCGGTCTTCATTTCTCTCGAGCGATCGTTGAATCGGCCAGCGGATGTCACCGAGGCAACAGGTGGTAAACATAAACCGTTAACGGTGTCTCCGACGCAAGACGAATACGTCATCATTGAATGTAACCTCTTTTTGCAATATTCCAATGCAACAGGTGTGTTTCCATTTTCCATTTTTTTTCCTTTTCCTAATAATAGTACACACGCATCAACAGAAACATTTCCTGCGCAACGATGGTGGACTCCTTCTTTTTCCCATGGCTCATTTCACTGTGTGTGCCTATGATGTTTGTTAAGAGAGGTTAAAGCCTTCTATTTAACGACTCCACAGAAACGATTTTCTGGTCGAGAAGAGTAAACAAGGCTGCACGGTCAGGATCGCAGAGCACCGCCGCTCGCAGGGCATTTTCCAGTGGGGCAACGATCGCGTCCGGAATCCTGACGATGCAGCGTGTCCGATCCCACCGTGCGACCGGCTCAATGCAGCATACGATCAGGGCGGCCATTCGTGTAACGTGGGAAACATCAGAAAGGTTTTGCATCGATACTTCGTACGTCGTCCGCGGGTTTTCCACAGAATCCATTTGATGGATGCACTCAGAAACACGGGCCAATGCCTTCATCCATTCGAAAAGGGGCGTCGGAAGTGGGCTCGTTGGGTGGTTGAACGTGAACGTGACGTCGGTGAACGCCGCGGCCAAGACAGGCACAGATCTAAAAAGGGAACGTCTCGTCCGGTCATCCTCGAGGTCGTCGCCTTCGAATTCCATTCGCAACTGACGCGCGGACGGACGGAAGGGCAAGGCGAAGAGGTAGCGGTCCGGAATAGCGTGCGGGAGAAGATACCCGCACACGACCAGACCCTCGGACGTTGCCTGCTCGGAGCAAAACCAGTCCCAGTGGACGTGGACATTCCGACCGCCGACCCAGAAATTCAGATGCACCCACCGTGCCCGCGGACGGCAACTGCTCCACAAACCGGTTGGCACGATTTGCAGTATCAGGTGGTCCAACCAGTGCATCGTCTCCGCGGCGTCTGCGATCAGGTCCACGCCGCGCACAGCAGGGGCGGTGGCGGAGTCATCGTCGGATTCGATGGCAACCGAAAGGGTGCGAACGTCGAGTACCGTCATGTTCCGTGCCCCGCGGAGTTCAGCGGCAATGTCGGGCACCACGTCGTCGCATTCCGACCAAGATCCAGATGCACCAACCAGTGTATAGACGGAAGGATGCCTCTCCACAGGTCCGACGTATTTACGATATATTTGAGTAACAACCCCTTCAGACTTTCCAGCCCCTGTACGAGACGGCCCAACGCCCGCGAAGCCCGGAGCGGAAGCGTGTCTAAATTCCCGTGGACAATCAACATGTATACGTTTCTAACGCGCCGCCGGTCGTCGCGGATCATGTCATCCACGATCGTCGGAAAATCATCGGCCGCCGGAAAAACTGTAACCCACTCCTCGGATTCAGGGTACGGGACGAATCGCATCACCAACGACCGAAGATCATCGGGCAAAACATCCCGGGCGGTTCGTTGCATCGGGATAAAAATTACGCAATTTTTTTTTGTTAAAGGTAGTACATTCTTAGCTTGAGAAGAGAGATGATGCAAAAGATATGTGATGTCTACGTCGGGTCACATAAATCAACCGATCAAAAGTTGTCTCACGATCGGTCACTAAATAGAGGAAAACAAAAAAAACAAAAAAAAAACCCGGTTTGCAATGCAACTTGTGGAACAATTTATGACGGATGCTCCGTTAATGTGTCCGTCGGAATATGGGCGATCTCAATTGTTTTTCCCGGCGTTTAAAAGGCAAATCTTGAGAGCAATCTACGGATCCCGCGATGAAGGGAGGATACTCCAGACCTTCCAGTGTATTATTGATGTCTTCGTTCAACACATACGCTCCACACAAAACGGTGATCCCGACACGGACAAACGACCGGCGGTGAATCTTTACTACGACGAAAGAATCCGAGCCTTCGCAACGCTTATCGCAGGCATAACGCATGGCATGGTGACCCTTGCATACAACCCAGCCGGAGGGAACGGAGCAAACGCACCCCTTCCTAAGTCTCTCCAGTTTTGGGAATCGATTCCGACGGGTACACAACCCGACGAAGCATTCTACAGGGTATTCGGTCTCCGACCCACACTTGCAAATCTGCGTCGACGCACCACCCCACCAATCGCGGACCCGCACTCACCGGCAACCGAAGAAAAAGCACGACGGTTTTGGGATGTCCTAAACACCGACTACGAACTACAGATGTTCCCGGATCTTAAACATCTTAAATTGTTTCTCCGGTTAACACAATTCGAAGAAATCGTAGAGATATACGAGGTTCACCGCGGCAGAGCCACGCAACAGGTTGTCGAGCTTCTCCATCGGTACGGATCCAAACTACGGATGTGTTTTAACCGTGACAACGAGCGAACGGAAAAGGTCCGTCGGTGCGTCGACGAAATTTCTGATCTGTTGTGGTCGTTCCAATGCGGACACCCGAGTTTTTTCACGCACTTCGAATTTCCGTGGTGTCGTACACTACTGTCGAATCTTTGGCACGCCGTAACGATTTTCCGTCTGAAACGGTGCGCCCGGTTCCAGAACCATTTCTACAACGAACTGTACACACCCATCGCACTGTTCGAGCGGACGTACGGAAATATTAACCATTGGGTGCGTCGACCGGAGTTTGCGGATGATGGAGGGCCGAACCTCTGGACTCCGTTCGTTCGCTTTCGTCGATGGACGGAGCGACAAACCACG
The DNA here is from genome assembly GCA_900893395.1 of Euglena gracilis. Lineage (NCBI taxonomy): Eukaryota > Euglenozoa > Euglenophyceae > Euglenales > Euglenaceae > Euglena > Euglena gracilis. The sequence continues at coordinate 9,529 of CAAHFI010627499.1, forward strand.
ATCACATCCTTCTTTGGCGGAAAACCGTTCGAAGAGAACGTCCGACAGTCGTGGTTTTTTGCGATCGAAGCCGACGGCCGGTTGAAACCCATCGTGTTTGCGATATCCAGTTCTTTGAGAAGAGGCAACGAACGCGTCCAACCGGATGACATCGATAACACCGTGGTAGACAACCGATTCCTCCGTCGAAACGTGGATTCTGATGACGATAGGAGTTCGGCGGCGTCATCCATGTTGGAATCGGAATCTTCTGATGTTTCAGAAGATTCCGATTCCGACTCGGAAGCTGACGAGTACGTTAACCATACGAACTATGTGTCACCATCTCCAACAGAAACGCAGTCTGAGAAAAGTTCTGATATGATCATCTAGTTTTTTTTGGTTTTGTTTAAGGTTAGGTACGTACAAAAAAAGGGGGGGGGTAGGGGTGAACGATGCACCGCACAGTGATTCTGTGAAATTATCTATTTCAGTCCGTATTTTGACTTCATATCCGATTGTTTTTTTTTTAAATGTCACCGATGGTAAGTGCTGAGTCGTATGATTGCATTTCGGCCAAATCGATATGTGCGAATCGTTATCCAATGGTTGTCTTGGGTGTCACAACAATGTCCGTCGAAGCAGAGTAAACCCTAGCATCCGTTAAGAAGGATGCGGATTTATCGAACGGAGTAACGCGACAGGCTACCCACCACCTGCCATACATCCACCGGGGTTGCTGGTGAATTCATGTTTTTTTTTGAAATGCCATTCGAAAAACACCGGTGGGTTCATTTGGATAATTCTTTCATGCGTCCCACACCAAGCTGAGAAACCGTAATTGTTCGGTTGCGGAGGCATAATATCATGGTAAACCCGATCGATGCCTTCGGTGACAGAGGCGGGCCGTCAACATTTGTTTCCAAATTCAAATCCACTGTAGATCATATTCGGTGATGTGCCCTCATAAAAAAAAATTAAAAAGCCTACCCGGTCGTCCTGATTCATCCACATGCTGGGGCAGGCTTTTAAATACCTGTTTCATTTTTGACGTAATGCAGCAGCGTTTTGCATCATCATATGGATCGGTGAACTGAACGCCATTCTACCAATGCATTTGGCATTACAGACCGTTCGGTAGGGGAGTTGAGGGAGGAAACGAATCTAGCCTCACAATTCCCGGGTTGAGTGGGACGTCTGTGATCCAGTAGGTGGCGGCGTCGTAGACAACGGTCGCAACAATATTTCCGGTGGATGGTTCTACCGTAATTGACTGTCTTTGTGCCGGATGATGGAGAAGGTAACGATCATCATAACGATATGCTTGCCAAACAAACGCACTCTGCGGGTTGAGGGTCGGATCGGCAGGCCCAACGACGCCCCCCAGGTTTGCCAGCCATCCTTTGGCATCAGATCCCTTGACGTTGATACGAAAAGCTTTCTTGATACCACCGCAACACCCTGTGTCGGGAAAGGGGATCGTCCAATAGATTACACTGCTTCCATTCAATGTGATTTTTCCATCCACACCAGAAATACCACCGTCGGGTCAATCCGGTCTAACTTTTTTTTGTGATTCCTACTCAACCCACACACACACACACAATACACGTTCAGGATCGACCCGGCTCCACGGACGACCGTCGTGTAGCCAGACCCGGTGCACCGTATTTGAATTCGGAGAAACACATTGTGGCAGCCAAACCGGTAGCGGCAGAAACGGATACCACGGGTCCCACCTCCACGACACGGCCTCAATCTGATGCTTCACCGAAATCAACTGGCCGCGTCGATTGTCGAATCCCAACCACCGACCTGATGCGACGGATTGGGTGCCACCGTACCACGCTTGGCGCCAGAGTCCCAGATATTCTTGGGTTCCCGCAACGGGCACATTCACGGAGAGAAACACCGGAGACGCCTCGTCGTTGCTATTGTTTGCGATCAAACGTTTTTCGTCGCTCATGGTTTGGGTCGGGTACCCTTCTGGATCGTTCCATCCAAAGTCCTTTTTTGAAATCGAAGCTTTCCGCGCAATTGAACTTGCAAATATGTGATCTGCCAAAGTCTGTCATTATGAATGCATACAATTGTGAAATGAGATTTTGAAAAAGTTGTTGTAGTTTCCGATTCGTTTTGGTTACAGCTAACCACAACGGAAATGTCTTTTCTATCGAAAGTCAAAAAGGTGAGAAAGGAGTTGTATGTGCCTTCTCCCGTCGGTACTCACATCCAATTTTATTTAAAAATAGGACAGAAGAATCATCGATGCAGTCGTTGCGGTGACCATAGTCATCGGTTATTTGTATTACAATGATTTACAGTCGGTTAAGCAATAGGAATTTGGCGTGTCACGTTTCAGTAAGCAGTGGCATAGGTTTCAAGCAATTCATCGGCGTGGCGACGGGCACAGGACACGCAGATTTCGTCCATGCATTCCCAGTGATGACGCGAACGGTCACACGGCGGTTGATTCCGAAGCTGGACTCGGCTGCCGATTGTAACGACACCCAAGATGCGGTGGCAGACATCGACGAGGGCACTCCGGAGTCCGGTGGCCACGTTCCGATGCAAACGTCCCGACCACGGCGCCACGGACACACAGTACGTTCCTTCGGTTTTTTTTGTGTGTGATATTTAAATCGGACTCTCCGTGTGTCCGTGGTCGCCAATGAAACATCAATGGCTCACGATGTTTCCGGAGACTGCACAGAGGTTCGTGCGTCGACGACGGGGACGATGATGATGATGAACGGTAGCCATCCAGACACCAGTCCAACAGTCGTTGGATGGCCATCCCGTTGTCCAGACTGAAGCGTTGCTGCAACTGCGCATCGAGAATGTCGAACACGGAAATGCGTCCGTGTGTCCGTCGTCGCACGGCATCCGAGAAGCACATCTCGGATCGCGATGAGGAAGCAATGAACGCGTGGTGGTTCCGCTTCATTCTTTTTGTGGTGGGCGGCTCGAATGCATCAGCGTCCGATCGTCCTCGCATTCTCGTATCCTTTGCCGAAAAAAACATCAAGGGATTCGTCAACATCGTCATCACTGTGGTCGAAAAAAATATAACGGAAAAAAATAAATATAAAAATAAAACATATCCAAAGAGACAAAAGGCAGAACAATAACAAAACATTTAAAATGACAGGCCCGTCGTCGTCGTTGTCATCCTCGAACGTAGCCACTTCAAGTTTTTCGTGTTCGTTGCAACCATTGGATTCGAAACAGGTCCATGTGGATCGAATGTTTCATAAAATACAAAGGCTTGTACGGAGTGAACGAGAACGGATCAAACGGAATCCGATCGAATGGCCCAAAATACCTCGGGAAAAAAAGGATTATGTCACTCCGATACGCACCCTTACCGCATTCGAGGAAGACCGTAGCTACCGGCTTACGGTTTGCACCCCCGATTACCTGTATCAAGGTCGTTACGACGGCATGGTGTCCGAACGGCCACACTGGATGCTCCAATTAAAAAATGTTTCCCGTATACAAAAAATTATACCAACAGCGAAAACTGTAACTTTCCTATGCATGCAATGTGCAATGCCTGCCGCCACACATATTCCCAAATAGGAAAGTCACAGCGAACGTCGGGACATACAACAAACGGAAAAGGCGCGCATCAATCTTTCGGATATTATGGACGTATATCCTATCGATACCGTTCCCTATTGGTGGTTCGCCGATGAGCATGACGATTCCACCCCGGGGACAGAAAAAACACCGGGTATCGATTGCATCACGGGGAATGTCGCACCACCGCCGTAGCGCATCGATGTAGCGAACAGCATTAAATATACTTGGTTTAGCAGAGAGCGTTCCACGGTGGGAATCGGTCTGGAAGACACCAAAATGCTGCGGTCCATGGGGATCGAGAATTTGCCACTGACCATTCACGACGGACTCGATATAGTGGCCGAGGTATTGCGTCGAAAACACATTTATCCGTTCGCCGATGAACTCGCCTGGCGCATTTTTCAAGCGTGTATACATTCACCGAACTGCAACGAAAAAAATAGACGGTCCATTTACACGGATCCCAGTCGTAGAATACTTATTCCTTTCATGGAAAAATTGTCGGAGAAACAATCCCTCTTCAACAATGACCCAAGAACAGGATATAATGTAACAGGGCGTGGGTTGGGGGAGTTAAATGTTGAGCAAAATATACTGAAAAAAAAAGGATGCAACATGCGCGTGTGTTCTTTACATCATATCATGTCATCAAAAAGATTACGAGGATTTTTATGACTATGAAAGGAAAATGATGAAACTAGATATGCTGCGGAAAAAGCAAGTTTATAGCCACACCATGAAAAAACACACCGAACCCCCGATGGACCTTACTCCGATCGGATGGGTTCGGACAGAACGAGAAAATACGAACGAATGAACAGTTTTAGCCGATTCTGTTTTTTTTTTAAAGACGCTTTTATTACTTTTTTTTACACCGTATGGATTTTACATTCCGTATTATACAACATACAACTGTAATATATAGAATTGTTGTCATCACCATTGCGTTCAACGGGAAAAAAAATAAAGGATATAATAATAAAAAAGAACGAATTTAAAAAAACTTAATCCGAAGAAACATATTGTAAATCGCGACATGACGAAAGGCAAAACAAAGCAACAACAATTGACAGCGTTGACAGATCCGGAATTAGCCCACGTGTATCACATGACAAATAAAATCCAAAGTTTGATTGCCAAAACCACAGGACCCGACGACAAACTTTGGGTTACAGTTCACACTGCAGATTTTATGTATCAGGGCCGTTACGTTGGCATAGCGCACGACGGTGAATCGTCGCACCAATATCTTGAATTGGAGAATGTCACACGCACCGAAAAACAACACCCTCCACACCGAGGACCGGACGTCGAACAAACCAACAAAGCACGCATCGATGTTTTGTATATCACGGATGTCGCCCCCGTGAAATTTATCCCGTATTGGTGGTTCGCAGACGAAACGGACGATAGTTTAAGACCGACGGGAGAAATTGTAACGCGGAGGTCGACCCCACCGAATACGTTCCGCATTGGTGGTTTGCGGAGCCCCGCAAAGAAAGTTGCATCTCTGTCGAACACGGACGAGGAGAAAGAGACGCCCGTTGTACAGTGGACGTGGTTTGGCAGAGAGAAGCACACGGTGCGTGTCAGTCTGGAAGACACCAAACTGTTGCGGTTGATGGGGATAACCAATTTACCTCTGACCAACACCGAAGGTCTCGATATAGCAGCGGAAGTGCTGCGTCGAGCAGACGTGTATCCCTTCGCCACCGAACTGGCATGGCGCATCTTCCAAGCATCGGTAATAACCGATAATTATAGGTCGACGGATTTAAAAAATAAAATTTATTACAATGCGAGTCTGCGAATCTTGATTCCGTTTATTAAAAGATTACTGGGTGAACCGTTCGTGCCTACTAGAAAGGACAACCCACGTACAGGATGCAACACCAAAACGACAGGAAAATCGATTGAATTGTTTATTGTAAGATTTCAAATTCCGACCGGGAAAAAAATGAAAGGAGGGGGGGGGCGGGTTGGTATTTTTCTTCGGTTTTGATGTGTCCTGTAAACAAACCGATTACGAAGACTTTTTAGACTACGACAGGAAAATGATGAAATTGGATATGGAACAAAAATACGTCGTTTACATTGAAAAAATAAAGAAAGCCAAACCGAAACCGTCGGATACTCCTCCGATCGGATGGGTCGACCTATCTAAACGAGCGCCACAAGCAACGACGATGAGTTAGTTAGGTCATACGATTCTTTCCTATTTTGTTTTTTTATACGGGTATTTTTTTTAATAGAAGTAACAAACCATAAAAAAAAATTATAACAAGGCAATGAAAATATATCAATTGAAAGATTCGGGTGAAAGAGGGTGGTTCATCGGGGATTTTAATCGGGCCATTTGGAGAACCGATGCATTCGAGGTTGCGTACCAATTTAATCCAAAGGGAAGCCTCGGACCTCGACACGTTCATCGAATAGCCAAGGAAATCAATCGGATTACACAAGGATGCGTACGGGCAAACGATGTCATCGTTCAAAGTGGGGAAATTTATGAGGTTTTGCCCGGAGAGGCCGCAGAATGCGAATACATTGAAGACATACAGATCGTCACATAACAACGGAATAAAAAATGTGTCGATGTGTTTCCACCTTTACGGTATGTATTAAAGTTCCAAGTGTTATAGGAGACAAATATTTAGTCTAAGGTTAAATTAAAAAAAATGTATGACTGCTTAATACCCACAGGTCTTTTTCTATGATAAATTTATATAAGGTTCAAGAATGAATACCCGACAACTGTGAAATGGAATTGACGAGATAAAAAAAAGCCCGAGAAACAACACTAAACAGACAAACAAAAAGTATCGTATGGTCGTCCGGTGATTCGAATGCGTCAAAAAGCGTCAAAAGGGTGCGCTTTGTTTATATCAGAAGTAGCAGTCGATACACACTGCGTCCTTGAAGTCAGTCAACGACCGTGTATGTACCTCATACAGTTACGATGCGTTCGATGGTTTGGTCGCTCGTTGAAAGCACCTACCATACCATTAAAAAAAAATCGAATTATAATTCACAAAAAAAAACAACTTTTTTTTTAACAGAGACCAATAAGTGAACGAACGGAAGGTGCTTGCTCGTTGATATATGAACCGCACGACGAACAGTATTGGTTGGAGACGGTTCCCATTTTGACTTGGCGTCCACCGCAGCCAGAACAAAGGAAGTACCTGTAAAAAAAAAAGGTAAAAATGTATAAACAACAGAAGGCAATTGGAATCACCATTTTTATCACCGTAACACATAACAAAATGCATGCACACACACCGGGCGTTTATGAGATCGCTCGCCGGAGGTTCCGGGGGTAAAAGGGAATTGAGAATCAAATCTGTAAGGAACACACAAAACAACGATGAAATAAAAACTTTGCAAACAAGGAAGGTACTCTCACACCTATTCGAATCGACTGTAATTCTAGCGGACGGGAAATAAGCGGCATCGTCTCCCGTGCAACCGGTTCTTGTAAGCGTGGGGATTCGAACGGTAGAAGATGAGACGGCACCGGTGGTGGTCGTTGAGGTGGATACCATCGTGGGAGGGAAGGAGGTAGTTCCGGTGTGTACTTTGACACCAATTCTGAGAGAGAAAACATAAAAAAAAACAAGAAATTAAATTTATGTTTTATTTGATTGGGAACACACCCCAGTACGTGTTGATGGGATTGATATCTTCCGTGGACTTCATGTTTGTCAAGTCCTCCAAAATCTATATTGAAACGAAAAAAAAAGAATATATACCAACAATGGTCCGGCGGGTTACCTTCGTACAATCCATCGTACTCAACGAAAGGAAATGCCGGTTGATTTCAGGCAAATCCAAAACAAACAGCATGTTTTTCGTCATTTGATGTGTTCTGACAAAAAAGAGAACAAGAAGAAGAAGAGAAGGAGGGAATAAATGTGATGCTTTGATAGTGTCCTGTTTGTTAATTTTACTGTGACTTTCCTAATTATTGAGAACATGGTTGTCAGGATAACACATATGAAAAACGGAAGAATTACCCGAGAAAAATATCACTTTTCGCATTTATATAAATTCCAACAAATAAGAAAGCTGCAGTACTTTCCACCCTCGATGCGTATATGTGCAATGGGAATGAATATTTTCATTATAGCCTGCATTGTGTAGTGGTAGAAACCTTCATTCTTGTTTGAAAGGTTGGAGGTTCAATTCCCACTCCTGTTGCCATCGGGTGCTGTGGTACGGGAGCTTGTTTCCTATGTGGCGTGTAAACTTCCCTGCAGGTGTAACACATCCCCGCAGAGTGTCTAAATCAGGAGTCGGAGTATACAACTCTGCTACCTACCAAAAAAAGGCCAATATTTTTTTATATTTTTAAAACTCTTTGTTTGGTGATATTAACGAACAAAAAAAAAACGAATAGCCTTAGCCTAATCACGCTTGATTTTTTTGAAAGAGTAAAAGGTAAATTTTCAAGAATCTGTCCGGCTACTTCATTTCGTTTCGAATGCGCGTCTAACAGCGCACATACACACAGTGCGCTGTCATCGTACCATTCCGTCAAGCGTTATACAATCCACCGTATGCTTGGCGGCATCGCGCGGAGGGATTCCACGATCAAAATCATTGAATCGCTGCATGTACCGTCTGAAACGGTTGCTTTGTCGTCGGTGTGGCCCAGAATTGTGGCGTGCAACCGAGCTATGCCACCGAACGCAGCTTCAGCGAGCAGATACCCTCAACACCGCGGCGATCGATTACGCGGACTATCAACGCTGCGACCTCTGCGACGGTGCCGGTCGATATAAACACCGTGCCGCGGACAGGATCCACGGTAATCCCAGCAGGAGGTGCGTCCAGCGTCCATGTCAGCGGTGACGCCAGATTCGGCCCACGGAGGAATCGAAGCATGTCGATGTACGCGGGGGCCAGTGAAACGTCTACGTTGAATTCCGGAGGTACTCCGATCAACTGGGGTTCATCGTACGCTGTTACACTCAGTCGCAACGGAGAATCACACGATACACCGGATGCACCGACGACCGTGACAACGACCGACCCATCCAAGCTCGACACCGCACAGCCATCGGAGACCCGCAGTTTTACGTCCGATGGGTCCACCGACACCCCCGGGGGCGCTTCGCGGAGGGACCACGCCAAAGCACCCGTATTTTTGGCCGTCTGGTACGGTGCGAGATCAACGACGAGATCGCTCAGTGTACGTCTGATTCCCAATTCCCCTTTCCCAATTCCCAAAAGCCTTCGCTTTCGCCTTGGCGCACCTACTTGGGAACTCAAAATCAGAGTAACAGAAAATCCCTTTTCCCACTTCCCAAGAAGCAAAGCACAGAGCAATGCAGGGAGGACGGACTGGATAACCAAGTCC
>CAAHFI010631386.1:0-10083 GCA_900893395.1 Euglena gracilis
ATTTGTTCCCCTGCTGTGCAAAAGATTTTGAAAACTCCAGTGATGCAGTGGGAAAATGCCAGTGGAAAAGCCCAAGTTGGCAGTAGGAGACTGTCCAGCATTGCACATTACAGGTTGGCCTGGGCCAGAAGTTGGTCACCCCAAGTGTCATTGGACAAGGGCTGTCACAACACACTGAGCCGAGGACCCACCCTCACAGCGGGCTGAAGGTGAATGAGTCATGTTCTGGACGGTCACGGGTAACACGCGAGACAGAAAGAAAACTTCCGAAATGACACATTCAACGTTGGGACTGTGAAAAAAATAACGTGGTCCATCTAGAACAAACAAAGCTACTGGAATCACTTCCACTGCGATAGAAAACTAGTACAAGAAAAAAAATTCGAAAAGATACGGTGGATAAATATTGTTTCCAGGTGCATGGTCGCAAAAAAAAAAAAACGCAACCAGAAACAATAGATTCCAACACATACGTACATTGAAGATGTTAGCCTGAGACTATTTGCTAGCAATTACTTCTTCAGTACGTATGTCTTTAGCTCCCGACAGCTGAAATCCCAAGTTCTGCAAACTTGCACTCTTTGAGGATGTCTGATACGGAGAAAAGAGACACCTGGGGCGAAATGCCATTAAATCAGCTTTATCTTCAGTTGGGCGTTTTTGCTTCATCAACCACTTCTTGCTCCAGATTGCTGGGTATGCAATATAATTCAGTGGTGCTCTGTGATTAACCACCGTATGCTTGTTGTACTTGTTCCAGGAAGGTTTGAAAAGCATTCAGCGGTGTAATAAAACCTGCACAAGTGACCAGGTTTTGGGGAGTGAAGGGCATAACAAAACCGAAACGGCACTTTTTTCAACGACGAGTTCCTTTAAAGAATGGTCATCTGGCATACAACACGCAGCTGATCTGGCGTTACTGAACTGAATTATATATTTTAAATGTGACTTAACCAAAGGGTTTAAGCTGCACCTTTTTTCAGGTTAAGATCGATACCTGGAGTCTTCCTGGAATTCCCAGGTCTGCTCCCCATCTGATGCCTTAGAAGATGCCTTAGGGCCTGGTTCACTGGGGATGTGGAATTAAGCATCCTTTTGGTCAACTTTTGCTCCCCAGTGGCCTTTTTCCAACACTGGAAAAATGTGCTGGATGTGATCCAGCTTGAAAGGTTTCCCTTGGAACCGTTCATTTAATTCCATGCAATCGCTTATTAATCTCCATTTTGTCTGCCCCCTTTCTGGTTTTGAAATCAGAAAACAGGGGATTAGGTGCTGGCTGGTTGACTTGACTCCCTCACCCTCTTTACGAGTTTAGGTTTTTCGTTATCCTGCAGTATTCTTTCTGCTTGGTGTAGGTTCAAATTTGCCCTGGTTTTTTCGTGGGTGGACACTTTTGATGGGTCTACCCAGGGGGGTTGAATGCCATCCCTGATGTTTGACATGTTTTTGGGGCGCATTTTTTTGTGTGCAGTTTCAGGCTTTTTTGCAGTCTTTGGTGGAGGGGGGTGTCTCCTCATTTTTTCTCCATGGAATTCACTTCCTGGAAAAGATGGTTTTGGGGTAGCTGGGCTGGGGGTGTTGGACATTGCACCCATAGGTCCCCCAGGGCTTGGTCCCTTGGAAAATGAATTTTTTCCCTGGGGGATGTGCATGGACTCTCTCCCTCTCTGATCACCTCTCTGGATGATCTTGTTAGAAGAAATACCGTAGGGCTTAATGCCCATGCTTTTTCTATCAAGTCTTCTTCATGTTGATGTGGTTGGTTGACAAACCATAGGGGAGCCTCTTTGGGTCCCCCCCTTCATTAAACAATCGGAACTTGAGAAATAACTGTTGGAGGGGTTCCTGCCCCTCCCCCAAAAGGGCCACTGTGGGTCCCTTTTCCTCCTGGGATTGGGTTATTGAAAGGGTCACTGTGCGTCCCTTTTCCTCCTGTGGCTGGGTCATTGAAAGGGCCACTGTGGGTCCCTTTTTTCTCCTTTTTTGGCAGAGGGCCTCTGTGAGTCCCTCAAGAGATTTCTCCAGCAGCTTGTCGATGAAGTCCCTTAGCTTCTTGGTGGTCACTGTGGCTCCACCCTGCTGGCCTCCAAGGCCTCCCACTATAAATATTTTTCCATAATCCATCTGTTGATCTTCTACGGCTTGAGTTCTTCTTGGCCTCCAACCCCACTGGAAATCGGGGGGGGCTGCTGTGGCCCCCCTTTTCCCTCTGATGTTGTGTGGGATGAATTGGGGGTTTTGACAAACCTTTTCTGCCCCTTCCTGAGGGGATTTGCTTGTAAAATTGGCCCCCATGGCCTCTGTAGTGGTGACCACGTTGGCCTTGATTCCATCTCCCCAGATTTTAGCTAATTTGTGCACAGACGACTGGGCGCCTTTGGGGAAATGCCCCTGATATGTGAGCTTTGGTTGTCCAATTCTGCAGAATTTTGGGCCTCCATGGCCAATTCTTTGCCCACCAACGGAGGGGCTGACTTCTGTTTTCTGGGCCTTCATGCCACAGTGGTCCAAGGACCGTGGCCGTCACTGGGGGGGTTTTGGGCTGGGAATTTTCTGGGGTGGGGGTCTGGGTGGAAAAAACGCCACGGTTTGCCACGTTTCGACCGCGTCTCCAAGTTCCCCAGCTGCTGAGGCCACTGCTCCAGGACGTCCGCGGCAATGTAATTCCAATTCCATTTCCACTACATTGCTCTTTGAAGTCAAATTTGAAATTTGATAATTGACTTTTGAGTTGATATTCCTCTGGTTCGTGTCCTTCTGGATATTGAATTGATATTGACTTCTTCTCTTGGTTCGTCTTCGTTCGTAAACTCTGTTCCTTTCTTCTGGGTTGTCGAAGGGCAATTTAACAATCAGTAAAATCTGGGGAAAAAGACACTAAGCAGGGACACTTAACCCAGCGCACCAAAACAATCACAACAACCCGCCAGCGGCAAGGCATGGCCTCACAATAGCAAAGTGCGGAGTCCGAGGTGTCTTGCATTTTCGTCGGTGCTGGCTGATTGCTAATTGCCCTTCGACACCAGAAGAAAGAGTCCGAGAATACTTTGAAAAATGAAGTACCAATAGGTACATCGTGAAATCAAATTCTCCAAGAGAGGACGCGCGCGCGGCACCGGAAGTCATTGCGAATTGAAGGTTCTCAAGGAAGTAATATAAGGTGAATTCCTAAAGCGGCGTAGTGCTGGACACCTTCAAGAAGAAGCAGCCGTAGAAGCTGGACCGTCTGACGGCAAAGGCGAAACGTGGCTGCCCGGTCCACAAAATAAACAACACCTAAAATGACAACCACGGACCGTTGCCGACAGTGGTCAGAAATTACGACAGAGGGCGGCGACAGCCTACATTTACAGACCACTGAGGCCATTCTCATGGGGGCTAACATCCCAGGCGCTTCTGTGCCAGAAAGCTGGGCCATAAAGGCCAAAACAACTCAGAAAGCTGGGCCATAAATGCCAAAACAGCTCAGGCCACGGAGGTAAAACGGGCCACGAGGGCACCAAAGGCCACGAAGGCATTTGGGACCGGTGGTACAAAGCCGAGGGAGGCCAGCACCCCAACGAAAATGGCGGCCAATCCCACAATTACATCCCAGTGGGAGAGGCAGAAGAAATAAAAAATGTCAATGCCATCAAATTATTTTTTGCCCCCCGCTCACTACCCCCGGGGCTAGGGGTGGCTTAAAAACCACCCAAGTGTTCAAATGGACCAAAGGGAACAGGCTACTGGGGCCTTCATGATCAAATCCAATACAAATATGAAGACGATCCAAGGGGGGGGCTCACAAGCTCGCCAGAAGCTAAGCAGCAGCCCTGCAAGGGATTTATATTATTTATATTTTTATTTATATTCCCTCACCAGGGAAAAGGGCTTTATATTATTTACCGTGCAAGGGCTATATATACACACATATACACTACATTGTATACCTGCAAGGGGTGTATGATATTTATATTTATTCGTATTCCTTCACAAACTTCACAGCCCCAGGAGGAAAATGAGCCCCCAGAGGACCCTCAAGAGGTCCAGGGGGCAGGTGAAGAAATCCCAACATCAACAAGGGGGGACGTTAGCAAGTTCCGGAAGTCAGCGCAGGCCATAAACAGACAAGAAGCCTTAGTTCAACTAAGGGGGGACTTTCAGTGGCTCCACTATGGTACGGCCACGAATCCCATCGACGTCAAGCGGGCCAGATAGGCAAAACAGGGGCAGGAAGCCCTATGGTATGTGTTCACACAACTAGGTTCTCCAGTGTGTGCGCAGAGATGGAGAGAATGCATGCACATCCCATCAAAAACATTTTCTTTTTCCAAGGGGCTGTTCAGTCTCCAACAGCCATGGCCGCCACCAAAAACCAGCTAATTAAGGAAATGAACTCCATGGTATTTTTGATCGATCGTCCCAGGGGGAGGGGGCATTTCGGCGGGGTCTTGATTTTTGGGGGTCTTTTTGGGGGGTTTATGCGTCTTTCGTGCAGACCGCGTGCGCCAGTCGGCCCCAAAAGCTGCCGCGACAGGCAACCTCGCCAAGGCCCTTGACATTCGGCCGTGGAGAACTGAATGGATCTGTCGCCACGGTAGAGAATTTTGATTGTGTGGCCTTGGAGGCTGCTCACAAAGTGGTGGAGGTGCATAAGATGGCGCCTCCCAGAAAAGGTCCCACTCTGAAAGATGTTTCGCAACACTCGCAGTATTCAACCTTCAGAGTATAGAACTTGCATACACAGAAATTATTTCACACGTTTCCCCTTGAAATCAAGCACTTGGGACATCCATCCCAGGGGGACTTTCCCAATTCTTCCTCTCCTTGCCGCGCAGCATAAACAAATACACCAGAAGCACTCTTCAAGTCCAGTCCACAGTGCCACACAAACAAGTCATGTGATTTGTTCTCCAAGAAAAATGAATTAAGAACCTGTCCTCTGCAAATTCTTGGTTAACCAATCTGCCATGCCACATGTTGTAGTGCCACAGGCTGGCTTGAATTCTTAGTTAACCAATCTGCCATGCCACATGTTGTAGTGCCACAGGCTGGCTTGCAAAAAACTGATTTTTGCAAGGCCACTCACACTCCTCTCTCCGGGCGATCTTTGAGGTAAAAAAAGGAGTAAAAAAAAGTGGCCTTAGCTGCCGTCACACCCGTAAAAGAAAAAAAGGAAGTTTTAATATGGTTGGAAATGTTGAAACCTGTCTTGGGGCAAAGCTCCCTTAGGTCGAAACTCCTACGGCAAACACACAGGCAGGCTTCACAGGAAGGGCACCCACCCCCTTGAAACCTCTTCCGCCGAAGCGCTCTTCTTTTTCAGGGGAAGACGTCCCAAAGAGGCTCCTTGAAAAATCATGGGTGGAAACCTACCCTTACACCAAAAAATGCCCAGAGGTGGGTAGCGTCCCAAGCAGGGGACCAAATGACAAATCAGGGCAGTGCCGGATCCGGGTGTCTTTTTTTTTCTGCCAGCGCCTGCCAACTTCCGAACCCCACCAGCAGGGGGGTTTCCATTAACCTTCTCAGCACGGGCACGAACAACTTCAGCTCTGGAATTTCCAAAGGCCCTCGGTTAGGGGTTCTCCTTCTCCACTTCCAACAAGACTGTTCTTCCAGCACAGGCCTTGCAATCACACTTCACGTCAAATGTGTATTTGAACTCCGACACCAGCTTGAATCCTAAATTTTCAGACATTTCCTCCACAAACCTTACACAGTGTACTGGCCATTGCAAAGCATAAAGACATTGGTCATATTCTCAGTCAAACACCCCCCCCCCACTGCCACTGTGGACATTTGAATTGAACTATCTTCTTTCCACTTCTCCTTCCCTGCCCAGACACAGCAACTCAAGACTTCAAGCTTCCAGGCAGTGTGTTCATTTCCTTTACCATGTACAGAAACAAATTATTCTGGTGGCAAATTCTTGAATTAGGATTTTTCCAATCTGACTGACGATAAACCGCGGCTTACCACAACCCAATGCCGAGCAATTTAATGGGATTCCCACCCAGGACGCCCACCGCGGCATTTTCACATGCCTCCAACCGCCATGCCACAGGCATAGGAAAATTCCTCGGTTTACTGCCCCATAAAAAGCCACAGACACAGCTGTCTCACAGCTCTGCTGGTATGATGCGTAAACCCCCGCCCAGGCAAGTTTCCGGCGTAGGATCGTTTTCCGGCTCCTTGAGCCGACTTTTGATCAAAATATCTTACCCTTCCGGCCCCCCCCCTGCGACCAAAACTGGGCCATCATTTCCAAGGACGGATCTCCAAGCGAATCCTCGCCAAACCCCGAGGGGGTATCTCTGGGATGTCCAAGGGGGGTGCCTTTGTGTTTTCAAGCCCTCCCTGCACAGGTGAACCAATGGAAGCCAGCAACACCCCTGGGTGTCATTTTCCACACTTTTTGGGCACAAAAGGGGGTTTAGGGTGAATGCCTTGTGGTTGCCGGGTTTTGGGAGCCCGACCCGCCTGCCCCTTTTCCCACAGATGAGGAGGAGGTGAGAGCGGACAGCAAAAGATTCCAGAATCTGTGATTACAATCTAAAATTAGGCATGGCCAGAAAAGAGATTCCTACAGGTGAAAATCTATTCTGTGTTTTTCACAGTTGTATGGCCAACAGTGCATCACTTTGCAGCAGTTGTATCTGGCAGGTTCTTGGGTTGCTGTGTTGGAAAGTCTGGAAGGGATTTGGAAAAGTCAAGTTGAAGGTTCAAGTTTGACAGATTACGATCTGAGATTGGTGAAAAGGGCTTTCCCAGGTTGCTTGCCCTGGGGGCAATGGCACAGTTGATGGTGAAAGCTGAGGTGTGTTTTCAGGCAAGTACCCCCCCTGAAGCCCACAGAGGAAGGCAAACCTCACCTTCTTGCATTTGTTGATTGATGACAGTTTCTTGAAAAATTTCCTTTGCATTTGTTTAGTTCAAATCCAAAAATTTGACTTTAATTTCCACACCAAATGCAACAGTGCAACAAATAAAGAGGAAACCCCTGAGAGGAAAAAGTGATCTTCATTATATATTAGCCACTTCAGCACTGAAATTTTTTCTAAAACGTCACCTTCACCACTGGCCCGTCTAAACGATGCGGTGTGTTTTGATCTCCACAGAAGGTGGGTTCATATTAAAAGGACCAAAAGGAAAGGGAAATATTGGAAGATCATGTATCAAATGCAGGGTATATATCGCCACCTCCAAACAGGCCACTACGGTGTAAACGGCACCTATTTGTTTGTATCTCTCCTTAGGTGAACAAAAACCAAAAGCCTTACTTAGGACACAAGGTGTGAGATCAGGTCTGGAAGTCTAGGTAGCCATTTGCTGTAAACATATTGCCCCAGGGCTTTCAGGACCTTATAACCCCACCCAAAAAACCCTCAGTTTTCCTTTTGGTCGGAAATTTAATGACCCCAAGGAGAGTTTTATATTTGCGGGGGGGTTTATATTCGGTCGGCAAAATCAAATTCTTGGCGGAATCCAGTAGTCACTTTTTCGGTCCAGAATCACAAATATGTCGACCATCGAGGTCCAAAAAATTCACGTTTCGGGCGAAGGAGCAATTTTCATACGTTTTTGGTAAAAATTGATCAAATCAGCCAAACATTTTAAATAAGGAGAGATGTTATCTAAATTTTTCTCTTCTGGCTCGTCGCGCCGGAGGTGGAGTTTTATATTAGGGCAGTATTTCAAGGTCTTCAAGGGGGTTTATATTTGGGTGTTTGTATTAGCGGGGTTTGTATTTGTGGGGGGGTTCAAGGGTGCATGAAACACCGCACGAACTATTGGACAAAGTCTCACTGAAAGTAATTGGGGAACAGCTGCCTTTTATGTTTACCAAAGCCTCACTCTCGGCAAGTTTAAAGTTTGGGAACTCTTTTTTTAGTATACCTTCGAAACCCCAAGCCTCTTCGTGCAAAGCATAAATGCATTCAGTTCAAAAACGCTTGCGTGCACTCTCACTGAAGCATCCATTTTCTTTTCGAAACAGAAGAAATGTGCCTAAGGGACAACAACACGGCAAATATCCCTCAGAAATTTCATTTCGGAGCACTAGCAGAACCTGCTCCCACTTCTTCAAGCAACAATCAAAATTGACAAAAAACGGTGTCAACTTTCAAGTAAAAGTAGCACCATCAGATTTCATGAATCAAAATTTCTGCATCCCAGCTTTTGTAGTTTATTACACTGCTTCATGGTCCAGACATGGATTAAAAACTAGTTTTTTTTTGGTTTGCCCGGGTGCTGTTTTTGTGTTTCCTGGCGGAAAGCACCCATTTTTCTATCTTGTACCCTGCCCAGGATTTATTTGATCCCTTTCGTGGCATGTTTTAAATTTTTTTTTTGCATTTTGTTGCGTTTTAGAGGCAGGGTGGCTTCACACCTCGCATCCCAAAAAAAAAGACATACAACAAATGCAATGCACTGCAATGCAATGTAATTTCTCAAGCACTTCAAAAATGTGACCAGTGTATTCGGCGAAGAAAACAGTAAAGGTGGAATCCAATCTTTAATTCTGCAGGAACATACATATAAACAAAATGAACAAAGTAGATTTATTGTAACTGGGTAGACCTGTTTCTTACTTCAATAAAATTATTCTAATTATCAGGCGACCTCTCTTTTGAGACTGGAGCCCCTCAGAACCCCTGACTCAAAAACTCCCTCTTTGGAGGAGGGACCCCCGGCTCCGGGCAGGAAGGAAATGAGATCTGCCAATACTCCAAACGGTAACACCACTGTGCTGAGCGCGGTTTTGTAGACAAACGCAAAAAAACACATAAAAACACACAGTCTGCCTCCACTGGTGTTCATGTTGCTGGTTCTGACGTATTTCTGGATGGATAAATATGTCATACCGTAGGCTGTTTTATGTGTTTTTTTCTGTGTGTCGAGGAACGGGTGCACAGTGGAATTTAAACTTGGAGGTTTGGGAGTTCTCATCCACCACACCTATTTCTTGATTGGCTTTTGTTATCATCCCCTGATGCGTTCATTGAATTTCCCGCATTTTGGCTCTGAATGATCGGAATACTGAGCATAAGTTGAGCCTGAAGTTGCGCTGCACAAGCACTTCAACCTTCCGTGTTGAACATAATTTTTCTTAAGGTATTGCAGTAGCCGCGGGGGGGGGGGGCTGGACTGCAGCTAGTCCAATTTTGGCTAGTGAGATTTCCAGCAACCCTCCCCCCCGGAGGATCTGCCAGAAAAGGCTAGCAAGTGGAAAAATTTTCGCACTAGCTGGATCCACTACTTGACAGGTGCGAAGCGCCATAAAATTTTTTGGGACCCCCAAAATAACCGAAAATTCCCGCTGTTGGCCGTTTTGGGAATTTTTAGGACAAAATCAGCTAAAAACCGAGTAAAAAACCTTATTTCCGCGCAGCGCCGGAGAAAAATGTTTTTCCAGTTGGGGGGACCCACCCCGGTGGGGGGGATGGGGTCTAGCTAGTCCATTTTTTCTAGTGTCCAGCCGATTGGCTAGCTAGTCCCCCCCCCCTCGGGGTCATTAAGCAAAATCCTGGTGTTTAACCAGCCGTTCTACAGTTGCATATGGTCCCTGACCATGATTTCCCCCATAAACGCAGGAGATCGGAAACATGGGTCTTTTAGTCTTGGACACCGCCGCGGGGGAAGAGAGGGCGGTAGGGTGGGTGGGTTCTTTGGACCCCCTCCTCCTACTGGGGGGGGGTGGGGTAGGGGCTGGTTGGTATATCTTCTTTTGCGCCGAAAATTTTTAAAAAGGGTCAGTTTTAGCTTTTTTTGGCCATTTTCGGGCAAGGTGGGTGGGCCCCTCCCACCTCTGGGGCCCACACCTCAGAGGTGGGTGGCTGGGTGCCGAGCCCCTCCAACCCCGGGTCTGAAAAAAACCCCTGATTGTAAAGCGGTTGTACAATTCCTCCCATCAAAGCTGTTGAAAAAAAGCTTCTGTTGCATTTGGTTTTCCAGTTTTGGGATATTTGCTTTTTTGTGTTCTTGTCGCCCTCCCCCCCTGTTTCACACCCGTGCTGCCATGCCCCACGGCAGCACTGGGGTGAAGCGGAAACCCCCGCCCCGGGCCAGTTTCCGGCGTAGGATCGTTTTTTGGCTCCTCGA
>CAAHFI010632196.1:0-10309 GCA_900893395.1 Euglena gracilis
GGAAGTGGTCATGCCAAAGGCAAGGGCAAAGGCAAAGGTTTTTACCATGTGCAAGGTGTGCAAAGTCAGCCCAACCAACCTGGACCGCCTCAGTTTTCTGTTTCTCTTTGGTGCAAGTTTTGTGGGAAGAAAGGTCATTACGAGGACAAATGTTGGACAAAACAAAAAGAGGAAAGAAAAGCCAAAGCAAAGGAGAAAAGTTCACCTCCATCCTCACAAAGTCCCACACAACAACCCGATTCAGCCAAAAAGAGGAAAATTGACACACTCCACATTTTGAGAGGTACATCCCTCATCACCAATGTGACCATCAATGGGACATCCCTCAAGGCCATCATCGACAGTGGTGCAACGACAAGAGCCATTGCCCGGAAATGTGTTCCACCAGGTGCAATCATCAGATCGATGGTTGTCCCCATCCAAGTTGGAAATAGAGATGTCATTTTTTCGGATGGGACAGCCGAGCTCACTCTCCAATTTGGGGAGAGCATCTTGAAGCAAGAGGCGTTGGTCATCTAAACAAACGCTTTTGAAGCCGTTTTAGGCATGGATTTTTTGGCCAATGAAAAAGTGGGTGGTCTTTTGACACAACCCCCCCCTTGCAAGTTGCTCGTGGAAGGAAAAAAGTATCCCTTGATGGAAAATTATGGTTCAAGGATTCATCGGATTTACCGACTCTTCAAAAGGGAAAGTTACACACTTGTCCCCAATGTCAAAGAAGAAGTTCTTTCTCGTTTGGAAATCAACGATTTTGACATCGAGGTGGACCTATTTGCAAACCACAGGAATTTCCAAGAGGCTCGGTATTTTACCCGGGCGAATAACGCATTTTTCTACGATTGGAGTTGGATTGGAGAAAAGGAAAGTTCCATTTTGTGGGCGAATCCCGCTTTCTCGGTCCTCGACCGAGTTTTGACCAAGGTGGCCATGGAACCTCTCCGGATGGTTTTGGTTTGCCCGGATTGGGGAGATTGCTATTGGAGGCGAATTCTGGAAAAGCTCTCCATTGCCCAAGTTCAAGTCCCCAATGGCATGGAAACATACCGTTCCGATTTTAAAGAACAAGCATTGCCAGCCCCACAATGGAATACAATTGTTTCGGTTTTGGATTCCAATTCGAAAAGCATCCCGATTTCGGAGTTGGACCCCAAGATCGTGAAATGGATTTTGAGGAAATGTCGGAAATGGGATTTGGAGCATTTGGTGAATGAAGTCAAAACGTACCCCAAAGTGAGTGTGGAGGGCATGGAATGAGAGATTCAAGTGGATATTGATGAAATCCCTTTGTCTCCCCCCGTTTCACCCATCTCCTCTTTGCCCCATGATTCTCTTTTTTAAGATGGAGAAAATTTCAAGTGCCACACAAGTTGGAGCCAAATTATCAATTGAAGTGGACTTGAGCTTCACCGAGAAGGACCACAAGCCACCAACAATGGTTTCAAACATTGAAGAATTGGAGTTCAATGGAGCCGATGGTATGGAAGTCCGAGGTACCCCCTCTTCCCCCTTCACCGTTTCGGATCGAGAATTTCCAAGGTGTGTGAAAGACTTTTGCAACAAATTCCCGTTCCACAAAAAGATGGTTTATTTGACAAGGAAACCGAGAATTTGCATGGTGATTTGCAAGGTGATCTTGCCCGTTTTGAAAAGGAACCCGAATTGAAAGTGCTCCTTGAAAAGTGCATGGAAATTTTTGGTCCTCTCCCGAGCCCCGGCATGGGTTGTCAACTCGTCCAATATGATTTGGAACTCAAGGATGAGTTCAAGGGGAGGGTGATCCGTGGCAAATGTTGGCCAATGAGCGAAAAGGATTCCATGGAAATTCACAAACAAGTGAATGAATTGGTGGAAAGTGGGTTGGTGGAGAGCTACCCCAAAGGAAAGACCCCAACCCATTGTTCTCCAACGTTTTTGGTGGAAAAGAAGGAAAGCCAATCAAAAAGGATGGTGGGCCAATACAAAAAGGTCAACGACCACGTGAAAAGTCATTCGGCATTTTTACCAAACATGGAACAAATGGTCGAAAATGTGGCCCAATGTCGATGGAAATCAAAACTCGACCTAAGAAGTGGGTTTTGGCAAGTCGGTTTGAGTGAAAGGGCAAAAGAACTCACCGCATTTGTCACCCCGAACGGTCAAGTTTGGCAATGGAATTGCATGCCATTTAGAATCCAAGCCGCCCCCGCAATTTTTCAAGAACTCATGGAAATGGTGGTTTCCGAAATGAAGGAAAATCCAAAGGTTGCAAATTTGTTGGAACCGAAAAATGGCCAAAGGAAATGGTTTGTGGGGGCATTTTTCGATGATGTCGGGGTGGGAGCATCGACCATTCACGAACACTTGTTTTTGTTGGAGGAACTTTTCAAAGTGGTGAAAAAGCACAAGCTCCGAATCAAGTTGACCAAGTGTGACTCTTTAAAAGACAGCCTCGAGTACCTTGGTTTTTTCAGCTCAATGGGGATCATGGAGGCCAAGTGAGAAAAAGATTCAAGCCTTGGTGGATTTCAAAGTGAAAAGTTTGAAAGACCTCCGTGCATTTTTGGGAGCTTGCAACTTTTTTCGTCGCCATGTGAAAGCATTCACATTTTCAGGTGCGGATTTGACCGATCTTCTCAAGAAAAATGCAAGATTTGCTTGGACCCAAAAAGAAGAAAAGCTCATCGAGGACATCAAGCAAAAACTTTTGGATGCGGTGCCCCTTGCGGTACCACGGTCGTGTGGAGAAATGGTTGTCATCACCGATGCCTCCGACCGGGGGGGAGGTGGTACGATTTTTCAATGGCAATCGTTGGACCCCTCTCAAGTCCCTCAAGGTTTCGCAACCCAAGGTATGTCTAAAGAAGGTGTGCTCATTCAAAATTACCCAAATGATTTGCGCTTGGTCCCGATCGGGCATTGGAATTGGAAATAGTGCCCCACAAGATCCCAGTACTCAACCTTTGAACAAGAACTTTTGGCTGGTGTGCTAATTTTTTCAACGCAAAGTCGAATTTTGCAAGGTTTGCCGGTTGTTTGGTTTTGTGATCATGAGGCCCTCAAGAATTTCTTGGACAAAGAACCCCCCGTGAATCAAAGATTGAGACGTTGGTTTTGTTTTTGGGTCAATTCAAGATCAAGATTGTGCATACACCCAGAATGAAGAATTAGTTGTGTGATTGGTTGTCAAGGAGTCATTTTGACCAAAAGTTCAATGTTGAATTCGAAAATTTGGCAAAAGATGCATTCGAAAAGATGGACTCCCAATTGGATCTTCCTTTGCAAGTTTTGTCGTTTGAGATGAAAGATTTCAATTTTCCATTGGATTACCCATCGAGTGATTTTGCCGAGATTTGGGAAAAATTGGAACCATGGAAAGCTCAAGTCATCGATGATTGTTTGTGGTTCAAGGCCAAAGACAAACTTTTTTGTGAGCGAAAATTGGCCATTACCAAGGAAAGTCTTCCTCGAGTTTCATCGTGGCTACATCGAGCCCATGGTCATCCAGGTCCCGAGCGAACGCTTTGGTCATTTCTCCAAAATTTCCATTCATCCCTCTCGAGAAAGGATTTGTTCGGTTTGTTTCGGAACGTTTTGGGTTCATGTCAAACGTGTGTCATGTCAAAGCCAAGTTCACAAGCCGATCGTGGACTTTTGTGTTGTTTGCCAATTCCTCCCCTTTGCAATGACATCATTTTTCTTGATTTTGTCGCCCTGGATGAATTAAATTCTTTTGATTACGCTTTGGGCATTGTGGATGGTTTGAGTCGGTTTTGTTTGTACCTCCCATGCCACAAAGAAGTGACGGGTGAAAAAGTCTTGAAGATGATTTTGAAAGAATGGGTGGAAAAATTTGGTCGCCCCAACGAAGTGTTGAGTGACAATGACATTCGCTTCAAGTCAAGTTCCGGTTTTTACCAGGAGGCCATGAAATCACTCGGAATCAAGGTTTCGTTTTCTCTTCCGAGGCATCCTTCATCAAACGGTTTGATGGAAAGAGAAAACAGTTCGTTTGTGCAAACATTGAGATGTCTTGTGCACGAAACGGGTACAAAGGATTGGCCAAAGTTGCTTCCGTACGTCAACTTTGTGATGAACAGCCAGATGTCAAGTTCGACGGGAATGTCTCCATCGGAACTTTTCCTCGGTCGATCTCCATGGAAATTCCAAAGTGGCGGAGAACCTTGTGAAAGCCCATCTGTCAAAAACTGGATTTTGGAACAACGTTTGCTTCAAGAAAAGGCAAGTTTGAGGCTGAAACATCTCAGATCTTTGGCGATGGAGCGGAAAAACAAGGTTCGGAAACCTGCCGTTTATGAAATTGGTCAATTTGTTCTCGTCCACAAGTCTCGATGGTCCCAAAGAAAAGTCGAAAAGATCGCCAGTCCATGGTTTGGACCCTACAAAGTTGTTCAAGTGCACTACAACTCTTTGCAAATTTTGGAATCTCCATCATTGGGAGGTTTGGTGAAAGTTTCGTTCTCCCAAGTGAAACACTGGAGTTCTGTCCATGACCCACACAATGACACTTCGTTTTTGTCAGAGGAGTGTGAGGAATTTGATGGTGCACATCCCCCTGCTTCACTCACAGGTAACACAGACGACCGAGACACAGGCGGCGAACAGCGAGGCGCAAGCGACGCACACAGAAGCGCACGCGACGAACGCACGACAAAACCAGAACACGACAGAACAAGGCCAGAACAGGAAACGCGAGGCGAAAGGCCCAGAACAGCCGAACGAGCACGCGACGCACGGCCGAGGGCACGCGACGAACCCCCAGAAAGACCAGAAGGACCCAGACCCCCGAAACACCCAGTTCCCCAACCTTTTTCTTCTCAGATGGTCACAAGAAGCAAGGCCCGAGGGCCAGAATCAAGTTTCAAGTTCAAGAATTCAAATTTTCAAGTTGGTCGACATTGTGGAGAATCAAAGAGAATTTGGCAGAGAAAGTCGAAGTTTGAGAAAGAGAACTTCAAAGAGAGTGGAGCTGAGGGTCCTTTGCAGCAGGTTGCTGCAGTTGCTGCTGTTGATCTTGAAGTTGATGTTCAAAATGATGAAGTTCAAAATGATGCTGTTCAACTTCCACAAGAAGAACTTCAACATGAAGGAGTTCTGGGGCCTGTGGGCCCCATCCTGCAGCCCAGTGCTGCAGATTCTGTGCCTGTTTTCCCAGTTTCACAGCCAGAACCAGAAAAAGTCAGCAGGAGATGATTTCAAATGCAGTTTGACCCGGTTTTGGCCCGAAGTCAATGGGTTGGCGGCCCAAAACGGGGCGCTGGCGGGCCGAAAAACGCTCATTTTCGGCTCAAAAAGAGTTTTTCTGGGTCCGGGAGGCCAAAAAACAAAAAACATCGTTTCGGGCAAAAAACTATTTTTTTTGATTTTTTTCGACTTTTTTGACCCGATTTTGACCCGAAGTCAATGGAATGGGTTGGCGGCCCAAAACGGGGCGCTGGCGGGTCGAAAAACGCTCATTTTCGGCTCAAAAACAGTTTTTTCGGGTCCGGGAGGCCAAAAAACATCGTTTCGGGCAAAAAAAAATTGCTTTTTTTGATTTTTTTGACCCGGTTTTGACCCAAAGTCAATGAATGGATTGGCAACCCAGAACGGGGCGCGGGCCGGTCGACAAACGCTCATTTTCGGCTCAAAAGCAGTTTTCCGGGTATGGGAGGCCAAAGAATACGTCATGTCAGGGGTGTGGCCTTCTTAAGGGACCCCCCACCCCCCCCCTCCCGAATGAATTAATTCGCCAAAAAAAATGGCTGTTTTGGACCAAAAATTGGTGTCGCGCAAGACCCATATATACGCTTTTTATACATTGTTTTGGAGCTTTCCCCAAGAACCATATTTTTCTCTTTTTTATCACGTAATTTTCTGGGTGTCGAGATGGAAAATGTCGATAATTAAAGTCTGTTTTGGGACAATCCAACGCACCAAGTTCCAGAGCCCAACTCCACACCCAACTTATACTTGGGATCTGCACAGCCAATTATGTTGTAAAGAACCCAAAAGAACATGGGCGCAAATGCACGCATGAACAAAATTGGGTTAGTGGACGCAATTGCGTGCACAAACGTATTTTTTTCATGCGTGCATTTGCACTCATGAACACAATTTTGTTTGTGCGCGCCTGTGCGCCCATGGACTGAGGTAGTCGGTAAATGGTCAAATCCAAAGTTCCAAAAAATTTTGCTGGTTTTGTGCGGAGCGCTTTTGAGCGGCTTATAATTTGGGCAGGAGGGGAAATCATGAAATGTGCGGACCAGTGGACAACTTTTTTGAGATGGGTATTGCACAGGCTGCAATATGGGGAATTTATTTGTTGTGGACGACGGACCTCTCCCTTTCAGTCATGGTACGACGCCTTGTTTTCCTCTTCCGGGGACTGTGTATGATTATTGGGAGGAATAGGGATTGGGTGAGGAATTGTTATTGTGAAGTTTTAGCCATTTTTTCGATTAAGGTAGCAAATGTACCCTCACCCCCTCCCCCACAAAGTGGCCACCCTCCAGGCACCGTGGGACCCCAAAATGGCCATTTTGGGGGACACTTTTTGGGGGGGGTCAAATATTGGCCTTCGGCGCCTTTGGCGCTGAAGGAAAATGCCATTTTCAGAGGGGTAAACCAAAGTTTTTGGCCACTTTGGGGGGGACA
Organism: Euglena gracilis; assembly: GCA_900893395.1. NCBI lineage: Eukaryota > Euglenozoa > Euglenophyceae > Euglenales > Euglenaceae > Euglena > Euglena gracilis. The sequence goes on from CAAHFI010632196.1 coordinate 6,634, forward strand.
CTTTGAGGGAGGTGAGGGTGACCCCCAAATGAACCCCCCCCCAAAAAAGACCCCCCCCCGCTGATTTTCAGCAAAAATCCGAAATTTGGACCCCCAAAAAACTGTAATTATGCTCCGAAATGGGGATTTTTTGACATTTTTCCAATTGTTGCATATGTCTCTTGGCATGGTTTTGATTTTTTTTTTGCAAATTGTCAAAAATCTCTCTTCTGGGGCCTATTTTTGTGTTTTTTTAAATGAATGTTTCTGCAGAAGTCAAAAAAAAGTAGACCCAATTAAGACCCCTTGTGGGCAGGGCAGAACGGGAATCAGCCAAACAGCCAGGGTGGTGGGTGGGGAGTTCGACCACTCCCCCCACCCCCTGCATGGTGGCTGGGGGCGGTCGATCCCCCAAAACCTCTTCTCGTTGTTCTGGTGGCATTGATTTTTGACCCAAACAAAATTTCCGGCGCCGGGTGTATTTTGGACCCATTTTGGGACCTATATAACAGGTCCCCCCAAAAACCCCCCAAAACACCATTTTTTCACACCTTTCAAAATATCAACATTTTCTCAAAATTCTGTTTTTGAAAGGTTTTTGAAGCAAAAAAAAAATGCCATTGAAAATCAAAAAAAAATGCCAAGAGAAAAAATGTCTGTAAAATTTGATTGTACCAGAATTTGGTCCAATTTTTTTGACCGTCGTTTTTTTCACCCCCCCCCTCTTAAAAACTACCAATTATTTAAACCTGAATTTTTCCAGATTTTTTTTTGTGAAAAAAATGTGGCTTTCCATCAAAAAATCATGTATTTCGGGTTCATTTTTCAAAAAAAATTCAAAAAATTTTCCCCAGCCAACATCCCCATTTTCCCAAAATTGGTAAAAATGCTGTGGTGGGTGGGGGGGTCGACCCCCGCACCTCCCGGGTGGGGGGGTCGACCACCCCCCCCCATCGCGCCATCCAGTTCTGCCCTGCCCTTGGGATTTTCAGCAATGAACCCAAATAGTAGACGCGAGGTCTAATCTTTGGGGGAGGTTTAAGGGAAATTGCCTTTTTCAAGTCCTCGAAATGGACCAATCAATGCAGCGTAGTCAATGGACGTTGGCGTTGTGCTCTGCATTTATCAGGAAAAACACAAAAACCAAGCGTGAATTCAAGTGTAAAATGGGAGGACAAATGCAAAGAGAGGCGTAAATATAAAAAGTAAGCAAAGACCCGAACTCTGAGGGTTGAAGCAGCGTATACTGCGAGCCTTCAGAGGACGCTTCCATGCGTGCGGCTTTGGCCCAAAACGGCTTGTAGTGCCTGAAGTTGCCTATAGGTGAGGCACCACTCGACCATTTGCGGTCAAAAGGATCAGTTTTTGGCCTTGCCGGAACATTGTTTATCCACCTGCAACTCAAAAGAATGGGTTTGATCTTCAACTGGGACCGACATTGGTTCGATGCACAGATGGCTCTTTGACCCCAATGGAAAATTCATGCCTCAAAAATCATTTAAAAGTTTAAAATACCTTTTTAAAGTCATTGGCAAGACAATCAGGCAAGGCAAATAAAAGAAATTTTCATTTCACAAAAGGTCAAACGTTTTTTCAAAACAGGAGCCCGTTAGGATAAAAAGGTTTCAAGACAGGCGCCCGTTAATAATATATTAAACGGTTTTCAAGACAGGCGCTGTTTATATAAAATATATATAAAACATTTTTTTAGAGGTGCGCCGCTTTCTTGATGAAAGCCACAAAAAAAAAAACGTTTTAAAAACTCTTACAGGTTCCTAATCGTCGGACGTTGTTTGATGATCAAAACTGGCCTCTGGTCAGAACTGCAAGACCAAACTCCAACATTCCATTCATTTTAAAAAGGCCACTGGTGGACAGTGGGAGGCGTGGACCAAGCTGAATTTCAAGGCAGTGCCGAACCCCCCCCCCCCGCCTGGGGTGCCTGTCTGGGCACTCCAAGGCACCCAGATCCGACTCCCAGGAGGAGGGGCAGATGGCCAAAAGTTCTTGCCAAGGCAATTCCAGAAGAGGCTATTTTTGGGCACATTTTGGCCGATGACCAGGCAGGCACCGACCCCCCTGGGGGGGGGGAGCGAAGCCAGCGCCGGCCATGAACAGATAAGAAGCCTTAGTGCAACTGAGGGGGGTTGCGCCTGCCTGCCCAGGCACTCCGGGGTTGGTCGATTTCAGCCTGGCATGGACCTGGCAAGAAAAACAGGGAGTTTCTGTTCAAGAAAAGAAATGCAGTCGGCAGCCTGCGCAGATGCTTTTGAGCATGATGACTGTGATTGAAGAAGCTGCAGCTGCCCATGGCATGATTTATGCTCATTTCCTCACTGGACACAAATGGTTCCAACTTGCAAACATTTTGTCCAGGGACATGGATGGTTTGGCCACAGTTGTTGCGGAAGGGTCACCTTGGTCTTTGAGTGGGCGGCTTTTTCCACATAAATTGACTTGCATTAACCGTTCCCCCAGGGGTGCCGGCCGAGCGAGCGAAGCGAGCGTTATGGCGCCCCCTGGGGAACCTTCGGCCAGTTGATTTAAAAAGGGGCTCGCAGTTGGCCAGCCGTCAGTCACATGAAAATGACCCGAGCCACACCTTTGCAATGCAGAAGCAGAAGCAGAATCTGTCAATCTCCCTTCAAGTTCAGGCTGCATTTTTGCCCATTTGAAGTCATCCCATTTTTCGCCAATTTTTGTCAATTTTGCCAATTTGGACTTTTTTGCCAATTCCGACCATTTTGGCCTAGTTGGGTCATTCTGTGGTCATCGTGGAGGATTTTCATCTTAAAAAGTTTTCAAAGGACCAAAAATTGTGCAGCGGGTGTCGAAATGGCAAAACCCCGTGTTTTGGGGCTCTGGCTTCACGCCCGAACCGGCGTTCTGAACGCCAGTTCAGGCAGGAAGACGGCATCCAGGGACCAAAATGAAAAGTGCCAAAAAGTGTTCAAAATGGTTTGCTGAGATGTGGCAATCATATCTGAGCAGTTTTTGGGGAGTATTTGGCCTGAAATTGGAGTATTTTAGTGCAATAATTCCATTTGGCAGATTTTGTGGAATGGTGCCTCCAGCCGGGGGGGGGGTCAAATTTTCTGAAGCCACACCCTGCTTGGAAATGCCAATTTCAATTATAATAACTTGTTCATTTCAGCCCATTTTCATATTCTTTTTTTTAGTGAGACCCATTACCATCGTTTTGCCCTTTGGACAGCCATAATATGCCAAAGGACACCAGGCCAGCCAACAGCCAACGGCCTTTTTCCAACCCGGGACCCCCCCATCAATGAGTTTTATTTATTCTGCAGCCTCCCAAAGGGCAGCTGGACAGTGACGGATTTTTCGCTTTCAGGTATCCAAAAAAAGGGCAAAATGGGTCGGATTTGGGCTGGCCAGGGCAAAATTTTGGGTCAAAATCGATTTTTTTTGCATAATTCGCTATTTTGGGGGCGTTTTTTTTTCAGTTTCGCTTTCGCACCTGGTTCACCCCCGGGGCAGGCCTAGTTCCAGCCCTGGGCCGTCGAGGGGGAGGGTCAGAGCCAGGAGCCTTTTTCCATCCATCCAGTCCTAATTTTCCAACCTCAGAGCCAGAGCCCTGTTTTAGAGTTTCTTTTTTTTGTGGATGCTGCAAAGTGTTCCATCTCATGCTGAAAGGATTTTTTCGCCCCAAAATCTTTGGGGTGGACAACTGCCCCCC
>CAAHFI010632661.1:0-14538 GCA_900893395.1 Euglena gracilis
GCGCTCCGCGGCCTTCTCCTCTCGGATCCTGCTGCTCCATCTCCTCGGCGTCCGCTGCCGTCCCGTGCCAGCAGGAGTCTCGGTACTCCTGGCTGGCCGGGTACGCCCACCGCGACAGCGCGTCCCCCACCTCGTTCTTCTCCCCGGCACGTACACCACCTCCACCATGTGCTCGTTGAGCTTGGAGTGCCACCTCGCCCGCCGGCCCTGCGGTCCCCCCGGGCGACGTGCTCCTTGTACCAGCTCTCTCAAGGACCGGTGGTCCGTCAGCACCAGACCTTCTGCCCGGTGATGTAGCCGCCCCACTTGTCCAGCGCGCTCACCACCGCGTACGTCTCCTTGTCCCGGGTTCCCACCGCAGCCGCTGCCCCTCCGTCAGCTTCCTGCTCATGAAGCCCACCGCCACCGACGCCCCGGGCTTCAGGAGCTCCTCCACCGAGGGATGCCCTCCACCTTCGGCAGCTGCTCCAGCACGGCGCCCACCCGTAATCGGAGGCGTCCGTGCGGAGCACGAACGGCTTGTTCATGTCCACGTGCCACAGCTCCAGGTCCGCCACCAGCGCTGCCTTCAGCTTCTCGAACGCCTCCAGCTCGGCCGCGGACCACACGATGGGGTGCTTGCTGCCCGCCCGGGACAAATCCCGCGGTAGCTTCAGCTTCTCCTGCAGGGGGGCGGCCAGCTCCGAGTACATACGTACATACCCCGAATAATAATTGCAGAGGCCGAGAAAGGCGCGCAAACTCGTCACATTGGCCGGGGGTTGCCACCGCTGCACCGCCGCCAGCTTGCCGCTCGCGGGCACGCGCTTGCCCTCCCCCAGCACGTGCCCCACGAACTCCGCCCTCTTGCGGAACAGCTGCGCCTTCTTCTTGTCCGCCACCCACCGATCCGCCTCCAGCGCCCGCAGGGTCTCCCGCAGATCCCCGCGTGCCGCCTGATCAGCTCCTCGTCGCTCCACCCGGCAGCCGCCTCGTGCTCACCAGGATGTCGTCGAAGTAGGGGTGGGTGTGGGCGGAGACGTTGCGGCAGGTCGCGTCGATGTCCCTCTGGAGCAGCGCCGGACCGACGTTGATGCCCTGGGGCACCACGGTCCACTGCCAGAGGCCGCCGGGCAGGTGGATGTTGGTGATGGGTCGGCTTTCCTCCGCCATGGCCACCTGGTGGAAGGCGTCCCGCAGGTCCACCGTCGAGAAGATCTCGCACTTCGCCTGCTCGCTCACGATGTCCTCCGTCAGCGGTAGGGGGTAGGAGTCCATCTGCAGCATCTTGTTGGTCAAGCTGTAGTCGCACACCAGCCTCCACTTGCCCGACTTCTTGCGGATGGGGAAGGCGGCCGCCCTCCACGGCCCCCGCCCCGCCTCCAGCTTGCCGTCCGCCAGGCACTCCCGCTCCATCTCCCTCAGGGCCTCCAGCCGCTCGCCCTTGAGGTTGATGATCCGGCCCACCACCGGGGTTGCCCCGGCTTCAGCCTCAGCACCGCCTTCCCATGGGTGCCCCGCGCCGGGGACACGGCCAGACCCGCTCACGGAACACCCGGCCTTCGAACTCGTTGATGATCTCGTCCCGCAGCTGCCGCGCCAAGGGATGGTCGACATCATCTTCTGTCTCCACCACCCCTCGCACCGCCTTCGCCGCTTCTTCGGCCTCCTTCAGCATCATCGCCACTTCTCGGACTGCTGCCTCGTCCGTGGTCAGCTGCCGCATCTTCTTCACCGTGGAGAGGTAGCCGTCCAGCTCGTCTTCGTCTTCATCATCTTCCTCCTTCTTCTCTTCGTCTCCACGCCGCCTCAGGATCCACTTGGGGTCCGCGTGGAGCTGCAAGGTGTCGCGCCATGGCTGGACATCCAGCCGGTTCTCCCGGAGCCATGGATACCCCAGGATCAGATCCGTGCTGATGCAGCCGTCGTACGCCACCACCTTCGTCGTCCACGTCCTCGGTCTCCGCTCCTCGTCGTCGGTCTGGGCCGCGAAGGACAGCTTCAGCTCTGCTTCTCGTTGTCCTCCGGGTAGTGCTTCTCCGCTCACCGTGCGCAGCACCAAGGGTCTTGTTGCCGCGTGGAACACCGACTCCGGGAACAGCTCCTTCTTCACGAGGGAGGTCTGCGCCCCCGTATCGATCAAGGCCTTCGCCTGGATCTTCATCCCGCCTGCCTCCACCTCCACGTCCATCAGCAGCTGGTAGCACCCCCACGGTGCTCCATCCGGCCGACCGTGAACGGCCGGTTCGGGAGGTGCTGCCACGGCCGCACCACCACCTTCCGCACCTTCTTCGCCTCCTCCGCCGCCGCCACTTCTTCCCGTGCCTTCTCCCCCAGGCACAGGTACCGCACCACTCCCTCCGGGATGCGGTAGGCCTCCTCCCTTGTGCACCTGCGCTCGCCGCCACTGCCTCCCAGCTGTAGCCGATGTCGTCGTACGCCGTCTGGTCCTTCCACCATGCTGCCGCACTTCCCACCACAGATGACGTCGTCCAGCTCCTTCGCCATCGCGTCGCTGACCCAGAAGCGGGTCGGCTTGCGATACCCGTACTCCGCGAAGCGGCAGTAGTCGATATCCACGTACCGCACTCCGCGCAGGACTCGTCGCCACCGCAGCAAGCCGAACCTCGGGTTTTCAATCCACCACCGCGTAGGCGCCAAGTACTCCACCAGCTCCCTCGTGGCCTTCACCACCGCGTCCGCCATGCGGAGCCTCCTCTTGCGGGTGGTGAGGGCTGCGGAGTACTCGGTACAGGGCGGGGACGCCGCGATGACCTCGAAGTAGCCGGGAGCGTACTGTTCCCAGTACCTCCACTTCCTCACGTCGGCCACGATGTCCGGCTTCCACTTCTCGTCCCAGTCCACGCTGATCACCTTGAAGCCCATCTTCTCCAGCGCTCTTCTGACACTGCCCGTTCCGGAGAACAGGTCCAGCGCCCATCTTTCCTTCTCTTCCTTCGCCGCCTTCTTCACCGGCTCTTTCTTCTCCTTCTTCGCCGGTGCTTTCTTCACCTCCTTCGCCGGTGCTTGTCTTTCTTGTGGTGGTGTCTTGTGGAGACTTGGTGATGCCTTCGGTGATGATGTTGTCGGTGTTGTTGATGGCGATGACGTGGATCTTGGTAGACTCGATCTCGATGCGTCTTCGTTGCCGATGCCGTCGGCGTTGATGGGTCGATGATGTCTTCGTTGCCGATGCCGTCGGCGTTGATGAGCGATGATGTCTCGTTGCCGATGCGTCTTATGAGGACGATGATGTCACCTTCGCCTTCGGCACGCTCGGTGATGTTGATGGGGACGATGGTGTCGGCTTCGCCTTCGACACCTGCCGCAGGCAGGGTCTCTCCCCTTCCTTTGGAGACTTCCTGCCTCTTCTCTTTCTTTGGACCAGCCGCCATCCTTCTTCTTCATACTCCACCGCTCTTACCAGCCTCGTCCCTGGTGCGGATGTCGGCTGGGGGGTTGACTGCCGGTCCAGGCCCTTCCCCTCGGGACCTGGACGGCCCCGTCATTGCTGCGTCGATGTCGTCCCGGCCGCTTCTCCTTTGCCGGAACCTTTCTCGCCGCCTTTGCCTTTCCCCTTACCCTTGCCTTTGCCTTTTCCACCATCTTTCCCCTTGCTTCGCCGCCTTTGCCGGTCCATCCTTCATTCCACGGCTGCTGGTTGCCTTTGCCTCGGCCAGCCCAGCCTTGGGCATCGTTGGAGTCCTTGGTCTCGTCCACCTTCTTCGCTTCACCTTCCTTTTCTTTCTTCACCGCTTCCTTCTTCACTTCCTTGATGTTGGACTCCTCCTGGACTCCTTGATTGGCCTTGGTGTCGGTCTCGTCATCTTCATCTTCGACATCCACTTCCCGCTGCCATCTTGTGGGTGCCGCCGGTTTGCGGTGGGCCGGCTCGGGGTCGCCCATGGTGGCGGCCCGCTGGTCCACCCTCAGCCACCGCACCATGAGGTCGTTGACTTGGGTGGCGGTGAACTCCACGGTGTCCGGGGCCACCCGGACGATGGCTCCACCAGACAGCTTCTGCCGGTCGTACACCGCCTTGATGGCCGCCCGGTGGTCATCGTCCGCCGGGACCACCTTGATTCTTCTGCCTTGGCGATCCACTTTCTTCGGCACGACGCCCGTCTCCTCCACCACCATCTCCGTCGCCTCCGCCACCGTCACATCCTCCGGTAGGCCTTCCAGGACCAGCGCCGCGTGGTCACGGCGCCGATCCTCTTCATGGGCCAGCCGCTTCCTCCATGGCTGGCCCAGCTGGTCCACCACCAGGCGGGCTAGCTCCACGTCCGTCATGTCCCCGATCTGCATCGCCAGCGCCTTGGCGTTGGCGAAGTACTCCCGCCACTCGCGCTCCGTCAGCTTGCCCCGCGTCACCACCTTGAGGTGACGGAGCTTCCTTCGTAGTGCTTCTCGGTCGTCTCCACCCAGCTCCAGGTCCAGCCTCGCCCACAGCTCCTCGAACGGCATCTCGGGTAGGTCTCCACCATCAGGTCGATGTGCAACGCCGTCGCCTCGTCCACCGTACTCCGCAGCAGCGCCACCCGCTGCGCCTCGCTGAGGAGGGGGACCATCCCCTCCACCTCGCGGAGGTAGGGAGCCACCGCCGCCTCCATTGGGGCCAGTCCTCGGCGTTACCCGAGAACCGGCCCGGATGCCTCCCCCGAGCGCATCCAGGAGGTGCGGTGGCAGGATCTGCAGCTGGGGAGCCCCCAGCGGCAGGGTGGTTGCTTGGACTTCTCGGATGGCGGTTCCCCTCACGGGTGCGGGCACGCTCGCCCCCGCACGCATGAGGAGCATCGGTGCTGCATTCGTCGGCACCGGGCGGGATCGCACGAGCCGCAGCTCCGGTCGGAGCCGCGACGCGGGCGGATTGGCTGGGTCCGCTGGTGTGGCCGCAGTCGCAGCCGGCACCGCAGACTGCATCACCGGCGGGGGCCCGCCGGCAGGTGGGCTGATGGCTGCATGGCTGGCTGGGGAGACACCCCGGTGGCGAACGCCACCGCGGGGTCTGATGCATGGCATGCGATGGGTTGGGATGGACGGCTTGCTGGTACACCGTGCCTTCGGCACACTGCGGTTCGTGCCTTCGGCACCCAGGGCTGGCTTGACACGGGCACAGAGACTTGGGAGACGGGTCGGACTTGGACTCGGACAGACTGGGCAGCAGCCACCGGCACCGAAACCGGTGCTGACGGCTTGGACAGGGCTGCGGTCGCGCTTGCGGGTGTGATGCCGGATGCTGCGCTGCTCGGTGCGCTGGTGGGGCGGCGGTGCTGGCGGGTCGCGATGCCGGTGCAGACGGATGCGACGACAGCGCGGACTGCTGCACTTGCGCGCGGGACGGTTGCGGATGGGACGGTGCACGTTGGGCCGCGGAGGACGACGGTTGGCGCTGGGACACGGACAGCGGCTCTGCTCGGATGACTGCGGCGTGCTCGATCGGCGGGGAATGCATACGCGGATTGCGGCATGGATATCCCTTCCCTTGCCGGGCGCGCGGTGGTTGACGATGAGGACCGCTCAGCCGGGGCTCGGGCCGCCCCCGCCGAAGCAGGCTGGGGGCGGACTGGTAGGGATCGGCTGCCCCTCGGGTTGGCGGCGTGGTCTGAGCCGCCGAGGACACCGGGGGTCCCCCGGCTGGGCGGAGACCGGACATCTTGACAGACCACTGCTTGATCTCCTCCTTCGCCATCTGAATCTCCCTGAACAGCGCCGTCACCACTTGGTCCACTTCCCGGAGGGCCTTCTCCAAGTACACCCTGCACTTGCCCTCCAACTCCACGGAAATCCGGTCGGCCAGCTTGTTGAAATACTGCACCTGCAACGCCGGGATCTCGGTCTTGGAGTTGAGCTCCATCCGCTGCAGTCGCTCCTCCATCTGCCGCACCACCGTGGCGATCTCCTCCCGCGTCACCATGGCTCCCCGGAGACGGGCCACCTCCACTGCCGTTTCCGGGTCCACCACCCGGGCCGCACCCTCGCCGGGGCCGGCACGCACCATCGCCGTCAAGCCTTGCACCTCTGCCTCGCGGCATCGGTGCTCAGCCTGCACGGCGGCGATTGCTTGGGCCGCCTCATCCGCCGCCTTTCGGGCGGCCGCCTTGGCTTGCGCCACTTGGCCCTCGAGCCGTCCGTGCTGGGCTTGGATGGTCTCCATGAACTGCGCGATGACCTTGCCTTGCCCCTCCGCCACTTGCCGATAGGCCGCCGCGGACGCCTCCTTCGTGGCCTTGATCTCCTTGTCCATCTCCTCCAGCGCCGCGGTGGGCCAGTCATCCCACATCTCCCGGGTGCGGTTGCCCAGGAGGTCGAGCTGGGCCACCACCTGCCCGAGACTCGCCTCCACGCCGCGGACTTGGGCCCCACGGCGTCGATGCGGCTCGTCAGCCACACCGCCACCTCCTCCGACACCCCGGGATACTCGTCCTGCATGGCTGGTCTTGCACCGGGACTTCATCCCCGGCACCCATCTCCTCCTGGTACACTCGGGGGCCATATCTTCCTCGTATCCCTCACCTGCGGGCTCAGCCTCGTCGTACATCTCGAGGGTCTGCTCGTACGTCTCCTCTGCCTGGTCATACTCCACACCCGCGCGTCCTCGTCCATCTCATCCACGATCCTTGGCATCTTGAGCGGCCGGTGGGACGATGAGGCTTCAGAAAAGGGGGTTCGTTCCCCCACACCCTTTGATCCCCCTTGCGGCTCCCTCTGGGGGTGGTGGTGGGGGAGAACAGCAGCGCCGCCCCCGCCGCGGCCAGCAGCGGGAAGCGGGCCCGCAGCGGGTGGCGTCCCGCGGGGACTCCAGCTCCGGCAGCTGGAGCGGCACCAGCGCGAACGCCGCCGCGGACGCCGCCGCGGATGCCGCCGCGGACCCCGCCGCGGACGCCGCCGCGGACCTCCCCGGGGACGGCGTGGCTGCTGGGGTGGTGCGCAGGGACTGGGACAGGTACGAGGGTGGGGATGGGGTGGACAGGATGGGGAATGTGAGCTGGAGTGGGAATGGGAGCTGGGGGTTTGGGAGCTGGGGGTTTGGGCTTATCGCCTTTTCTTGAGCGGGGCTAGGGGGGAAATGGGGGATTCTTTTTCTGCTGTGCACGCTGAGGGGGACTGAGCAGCGGCATGCGTGTGCGGGGGATTGGGATTGGGTATGGGGCGGTCTTTTTCATGTTGGGGAGTCCCATGGTGGGGGACACCCACCACCGGGGCGGGGTGAGCCTGGGGAGCCGGATCCATCTTGTCGGTGTGGTTTGTTCCCAGGAAATTTTGTTCTGTGAAAAACCTCTGCTACCAGTTTCCCGAACGATGTTGTTTTTGCCCAGCCTTCACTCCCGGGGGTCCGTGAGGGGGTACCGGCGGGGTGGGGGGTAGGCGCGATGGGCTCTGGGGAGAGGGGTAGGTTCGGGATACTCCCCTTCCCACGTAGGATTTTTTCCCGGGGACCGAAGGCCCTCCTTTTTGGGGAGTGGTTGGAGGGGGAGTCCGGCTTGGCGTCCCTTCCGGCAGTGGGGGGTTTAGGAAAAGGCCTGGTTGCCCTCCCCTAGGCTTCAGATACCCCAGCACCAACACCTTTTTGGCTTGTACTGCTCTCCTGCGCCAGCAGATAACCAATCTTTTTTGTAATCTTTTGCTTGCTCCGCCCTTGGATTTTTGACTTTCTTGAACTTTTGCACTTCTTGGCTCCAGTGCCTTTCTTGAATTGCCTTGAAATTCCTTGAAAATTGATATAATTTGACCTTGGTCTTGATTCAGCAGGCACAATCTTGAATTGAAACCATGGGTAAAAAGAGGGAGCCTGCAGTGAAAAACAGAACAGTTAGAGAGCGGTTTGCGCTATTTTGATGCTGAATTAGCGCAGTGGTTCGCTATATACAACAGCAGGCTGTAATAGTGGCAATGGAAGGTGCAGCGGCCGGTCCGCCAACTCTCCCCTTCCTCGGCCTTGCCTCCGGCTGCCGGGCCTGGCCGCTGCCTCTCTCGCCCCCCTGCCACAGGAGCCTGGCCGGGGCTCCCCGGTCCTTCGTTGCGCCGCTGCCTGGCGTGCCGGCTGCGGGCGGGCTCCTGTGGTCCGGGTGGGGGTGGACGCCAGCCAATCCCTGGCCGTGCTCCGCAGGCGTTCGGTGAGCGTCGCTGCTGACGTCGTCCGGCCTTGCGGGCTGGCCTCAGGAATTGGCTGGGCTCGGGCTTTGGCTCTCCTTGGCTCTCCTTGGTGGGTGGTCTTGTCTGGGTTCGGTTGCCCCCCCCCTTTGGGGCTGGCGGTCCCCTGGCCGCTTTTTTTTTTGCCGGCCCTGGGCCGTGCGTGCCCCCCGGGGTCTGGGCGGCCCCCCTGGGCCGCTTTTCGGCGCCCCCCCCTGGGTCTGGGCGGCCCCCCTGGGCCGCTTTTCGGCCCCCCCCCCTGGGGTCTGGCGGCCCCCCTGGGCCGCTTTTTTCGGCCCCCCCCCCCCCCCCCCTGGGTCTGGGCGGCCCCCCTGGGCCGCTTTTCGGCCCCCCCCCCGGGTGTGGCGGCCCCCCTGGGCCGCTTTTCGGCCCCCCCCCCCGGGTGGTCTTGGGCGGCCCCCCTGGGCCGCTTTTCGGCGCCCCCCCCCCCTGGGGTCTGGGCGGCCCCCCTGGGCCGCTTTTGGGTTCCCCCCCCCCGGGTGGGCGCGCCCCCTGGCCGCTTTTTTTTTGCCGGCCCCCCGGGCCGTGCGCCCCCCCCCCCGGGTGGTCTGGGCGGCCCCCCTGGGCCGCTTTTCGGCGCCCCCCCCCTGGGTCTGGGCGGCCCCCCTGGGCCGTTTTCGGCGCCCCCCCCCCCTGGGGTCTGGGCGGCCCCCTGGGCCGCTTTTTCGGCGCCCCCCCCTGGGGTCTGCCCCCCTGGGTTGGTCTTGGGCGGCCCCCCCTGGGCCGCTTTTCGGCGCCCCCCCCCCCCTGGGTCTTGGGGGCCCCCCTGGGCCGCTTTTCGGCGCCCCCCCCCGGGGTCGTGGGCGGCCCCCCTGGGCCGCCTTTGGGTTCCCCCCCCCCCCGGTGGTGGGCGGCCCCCTGGCGCTTTTTTTGCCGGCCCCCTGGGCCGTGCGTGCCCCCCCCCTCGGGTCGTGGCGGCCCCCCTGGGCCGCTTTTCGGCGCCCCCCCCCCTGGGTCGTGGCGGCCCCCCTGGCCGCTTTTCGGCGCCCCCCCCCGGGTCGTGGGCGGCCCCCCTGGGCCGCTCTTGGGTTCCCCCCCCCCGGGTGTGGCGGCCCCCCGGCCGTTTTTTTTTTTGCCGGCCCCCTGGGCCGTGCGTGCCCCCCCCCCGGGTGGGTCTTGGGCGGCCCCCCTGGGCCGCTTTTCGGCCCCCCCCCCCTGGGGGTCTGGGCGGCCCCCCTGGGCCGCTTTTCGGCGCCCCCCGCCCCCCTGGGGTCGTGGGCGGCCCCCCTGGGCCGCTCTTGGGCCCCCGGGTGTGGGCGCGGCCCCCGGCCGCTTTTTTTTTTTTTGCTGGCCCCCCTGGGCCGTGCGTGCCCCCCCCCCCGGTGGTCTTGGGCGGCCCCCTTGCCGCTCTTGGTGCCCCTGGTCCGGGTCCTTTGTCTTCCCTGGTCCCCTCTGGGCCCCCTTTGCCCGGGGTCGGTTGGGTTTCCCCTTGGGTCCCCTTCTTTCCCCTTCCTCCTTCTTTGCTCGCCTCTCCCCGGGGCTTTCGCCCCGTGCTTCGTCGCTCTCCTCTCCTCTCCCTCTCTCTCTCCTCTCTGGGCTCTCTCCGGTCTCCCTTCTCCTGGCTCGGCCTCGGCCGGGCTCACCGTGCTCAGCCTTGGTTGGGGAAGAGAAGGGAGGGGTGGCACACCAGTAAGAGGTTGGGTTGGTGGGTGAGAGCCTCCACAGTATCCATCAGGTCAGTAGGGGTGAGCCAGCTGCCGCCGACGTCACCATACAGACCGCTCTGCCAGCTCCTGCCAGCTGCCTGTCCTGAGCGTCGAAGGCGAGGGGAAGGAACAGAAAGATGAACTGGAACACGACCACCATGGAGAAAATCCCAGGTTGACGCCAGGCCTTTTCCATTTCCCCATGGGGTTGTGGGCAGGGGGCAGGGGTGGCCTCCTTGTTGGGAAGGGAAGGGCCGGGTCGCACCGTGGCCATGCAGGGGCACGCCTCCGGTGTGGTGCCCCCTCGCCGCAGGGACGGGTCATGGGGGTGCCACGGAACGGGGCCCCCTGGTGGGAGGGGGATCCCGAGCTGGGGCGTCCCTGCGGGTCGACACGCGGGGGCGGCGACCTCTACCCGTGGGGGCAGGGGAGACTCGGGGACCGGGTCTCTGAGGTACGCCTGGACTGCGGGGTGGGTACGCGTGTGACATGGGGAGTGATGGGGTGGTGGACGGTGGAGCTGGGGCAAGGGAAGCCGGGAGAGCGCATCCCTCGCAGACGCGGATCGCACGGAGACGGGGCGCTTGCCGCTCGCGGGCTGCCGGTGGACCCTGACCGGGTACCTGGGGTGGGCCGCTTGTTGGGGACCCGCCGGGCCAGCATCTCCTCCGTCTTCTTGGTCTCGATCTCCTTCGTCTCCTCCATCACCTTCATCATCGTCTCCAGCAGAATCATCACCTTCTCGACATACATCTCCGTCCTCGGGTCCTGCCACATCCACTCCTCTGGTGGCTCCTCCCAGGACAGCCCAAACTCCTTCTCCTTCTCCTTCTCGATCTCCACGGCGTGGCAGATGGCGATGTGGGCTTCCTCCGGGAACCTCGAGAGGTACTTCATGATGTCCTCCTTGATGTCGTGTTCGACGAAGTACGACACGATGGGGGAGGCGTACCGGTGGAAGAAGTGCCGCAGCGGCTCCCACGTCTTCTCCTCGTACCCAGCCACTTGACGAGGAACTCGAGGTCGCCGTTGGCATCGCGCCGGTGGGTGACCACCGCCTCCACCTCCCACTCGTCCAGCCGGGAACCCTCCTCCGGCCTGGATTGGCGGAAGTGGAAGAGGCGGAGCGGTGGCCCCATGAGGGCTGGATCGTGGCGGTAGCTCTTGATTTGGATCGGTGGGCCACCTGCTTCCGGCCATCCTCCATCTGGAGCACGTACGTGTGCTCACTGGTGCGCTCTGCCACCACGCACGGCCCGATCCAGTACGTCTCCAGCTTCTCAGCCCGCGGTGCGGGTGCGCGGGCGGAGATACCAGACCTTGTCGTTGATCTCCAGCTCCGGCAGCTCTTCCTCCGCTTGTTGACCGTCTCGGCTGTCTTGGCGTGCTCCTCGTTCAGGATCTTCGCAACTCGATGATCGATGTCCTGCATGCGCTCGAAGAAGGCCACCGCGTCCTCGGCCGCGTGGGCGGCTGGTACGGCACCCCGCCATACCACCGCTCGCGGCCGAAGAGCACCTGGAAGGGGCTCAGGCCGCTGGGCCCAGCACTGTCGTGCAGGGTCCGCAGGGCCCGCGGCAGCGCCTCCGGCCACTCCACGCCCTCCGCCGCCTTCATCTTCCTCAGCCGCTTCTGGATCTGCGCGCCGAGGACCTCCGCACGGGCGTTGCCTTCGTGGTGGTATGCTTGGGAGAAGGCATGGCGCACCCCCAGTCTTGCGCACATTGCCCTCCACCAGGCCCCCACGAAGTGGGGGCCCCGGTCCGACGTGATGACGCTTGGCACGCCGAACTGCGCCCACTGCTCATACATAGCCTTGCCACCGCCTCCGCCGTTAGCCCGCGGGTGTGGTGCACGGTTGCGATCGCCCAGCCGAGTGCCGATCGATGCATGCTGCGAACACATTCACCAGCTTGCCGCCCTCCACCTCCACCTCCTGGCAATCTGGAACAGATCCACGCTCACCGAACACATCACATGGGCGGCACTGGCGTGGGCGTGATGCGGAGCCGGCCTGCAGAACTCGCACACCGCCAGAATCTTGCCCGCCAGCTCGCGTGCTCGGGAGGGCACCGCAAACTGGAAATTCCGGCTGGCCTCATCGAGGAGGCGCCCACCACCGACGTGCCGCGACGCCGGTGCTGCTCTCGGATTTCCCGCTCGGTCAGGGCACCGGGCACGCACCAGACGGAATCCTTCACCAGCTTGCCTGCCTCCTTGCAGTAGGCAGTGGGCCATGGCCGGCCGCGCTTGATGGCCTGCCACGGCTCTTTGAACGCTGGGCACTTCTCATACGCCCACGTTTTTCTTGAGGGGGCCTTTGCGTCCCACCATCACACGACCATTCTTGGTGTCAAGTATTTCTATCGACATCTTTAACATGCCCCGTGTAAATTTGATGGGCAAGAATTTGATTGTATGCGGTTTGTGTAGATCGCCTAAGCAGTCGGACAATAGTAACATTCCATACGAGAAAAGGGTGCACGGCTAAGGCGGTGGCAAAAGAATGTTTAATCGGTGGTTGGATTTATTCGGCTTGCTAACTGTCATCACGAGTGACGAAGCCCACAATTTTCAGGGCGTGGTGGCTCACGATGTTCGGTTGCATGGGAATACGAAGCGCAAAGGCGCAAGCGTATCACCATCAAGCCAACTGTAGGGCGGAGGTGCAAGGAAAAGAATTAAAAACTTGGCTTCGGAAAGTTTGTGACGAGATGGACACAAATTGTGTTGAAATTTTGCCACTGGTGAGGAGGAAAACTTCATAAAACCCCTGGGCCAAGTGGATTATCCCCCTATGAAAATGTTTTGGACGAAGCATGCCATTGGCCGGTTTTCCTCTTCCCATTCCCCGCGAAGCGGAGGAAGCTTCAGATTTTTTCACCAGAATGTCCGAGTTGGATTCAAAAATTGCTGAAAAATTGAAACGCCCTTCATTCACAATGTTTTGAAACTTTGAAATCTCAAAGAGACGAAAAACAAACTTTAGACACTGGGCAAAACGATTGGTTTTTGCGTCCATCCAATTTGCAAGCAAACTTGAAAAGCCGTGTTGTGTTGTCCTTGTGAGGTTTGGGTCAAGGTTCATACCAGATTGAGGTGAAACCTGGTGTAATGCAAAGCGTGCACATCACACAATTAAAATTGCACGCGGAAGAGGTTAGATTTCTATTTATATATATATATAGAAAAGGTCCAAATGGACAATGGCAATTTCTTGTGAAATGGAAGGTTGGGATGAGTCGGAACACTTGGGAAACCCATCGGCATTTTTTCCATCGTTACGCCCGAGAATTTTTGTTTACGCCGAGGAACCAAATTTGAAAATCGACTTTCATGGCGTATTTCAAAAGACATTTCGGAGGGTTCCGTTTGAGAAGTCAAGGGGTTTTCTCATTCTCAGAATTTGTTGATTTTTTTCAAGGCGCAAGTTTCGTGGGGAATCGGTCCGCGGGTGCGGGGTCGCTTTCTTTTTCGATCCTATGATTTTGGTACTCGTCTGCAGCGGGTAAAAGAGCGAGAGACACACAAACACACAAAGGCAATCAATAAATGGTTCGAACGTTGGATGAAGAGGTGGAAAGCAAAAAAGAAGTAGCGGTACAGCAAAAAATGTAACCCACAAAAGTGGTTTGGTTCAAAGAGATCGTCACAAAAAGAGATCTCAAAAAAATCTGAAAGTTCCTTAAGACAACAAAAAAAACCAAAATTAGAAAGGGGCGTGTGTTCATTTGACCTTGTTGAGGCTTGCCGTGCAACTTTTGAGTTGCAACACAATCCTTGCAAGACGGGCTGTGAGACGACGTATCCAATACACCCCCCCGTTTGCTTTTTTGACCCCTGCACATTTGCAACAACACACGACCACACATACGCGGCGGTTCTCGATTTGGGGCTTTGCTTAACTAGGGATTTGCTCTGTTCCTACCGCCCGGAAAAATTGGGCCAATTGGTCCAGAAAATTTCGCCAGTTCAGGCCGGAAAGAGTCAAAATACAGGTTCAGGCTTCAAGGCCAACACACAGAACCTTTTCTGAGCTTTTAATTCGACTGAAATCCAAAATGGGAGTTTCAGTGATTTTCCAAGCCCCAGGACCATTTTAGGTCAATTTTTTAGGGAAATGACCCTAAACACTCCCCCAATTAGAAAAATCTGGGGAGATTTTGAAAAACAAAAGTAAAATGAGGGGGTCCAACGAAAGAAACAAGTTGGGGGCACTTTCACCCGTGTTTGTGTGGCGGATGGTCAGAATGCGTAACTTTCAAGTAATTTTCGAGTGTCGAAGGAGAAAAGCGATGGGTGGGCCGAGTGGCAAACACACACAACTGCTGAGGATGTTGGTGCGGTGCACGGTGCAAGGCCATGACCCTCGAAAGGGTCAACACCGTACAAGGGTGGAACTGGACTTTCACCGAGGAGGTGTCATGGAGGAGACCCGCAACAGTGGTTGTGGGGTGGTACGGGGCCTTCTAAAGCCCCTCCCCCGTTGGTGATGCGGCGGCGACGCACGCGGCTGACCGCTGCCACCATTGCCTAGGGTTCTTTGCCCATACAATGTCCTGGTGAAGACTAAAAAAATTAATATATTGTGCATGGAAGAACCGATTTAATAAAAAGAAAATTAATTTCAAAAGTTCAATTGGAAAAGCTCAAGAGCAAAAAGGAAAAAAAAAGTTCGAATATTTTGTCTTCGAAGGCCGGCCGCCGCGTCAAAAAACAGCTGAGGCCGAGGGATTCCTGAAAAGTTTGAACCAACCAA
>CAAHFI010633848.1:0-11630 GCA_900893395.1 Euglena gracilis
TCTGAGCTCCATACACAGTACTATGCTAGGTGGTATTCCTACAGATGGCCAACGGCCTGAATTAGGAATACCTAATCCTTATTCTGGTTCTCCTCTCCACAGGTGTTATTTTCTATTTTGTCTTTACAAGACTTGATTTCCAAGTTCGATTTGTTTTCACTTTCAGTCCTGACAGCCAAGTCACTTGGCACTTTGCTTTGTCGTAGCCCATAGGGCTTCTCACCTGCCTTGTGCTCTGCCTCTTAATTGGGGAAAAGGGTTTTCAACTTTTACATTATTTTATTTCTCTCTTTTGTTAATCAACTTTTCACCTTGCGCACCAAAGGCCGAAAGCGAGGAAAAGGGTTGGACGTACACTGGGAGAGCATGCATGCACATCCCCCCAGAATCATTTAACGTTGCAAAATGCTCGATCACCAGGGGCTCCAGGGGCTGTCCTATGTCCAACAACCCCAACCAAGCCACACAAAAATCCATTGCTGGAAAAGGTAAGTGCAAAGGAGAAACAATGGGGAGACACACCCTGCATCAAAGACTCCAAAAGAGCTTAAAATGGTTCCAGAAAAATGCACCCCCAGCAACCTGTCAGCTAGTCAAGGATGGCATTCAACCCCCCTGGGTGAATCCCCCAAAATTGTCCACCCACCCAAAGACCAGAGCAAACCTGGATTTGAATCAGGCAGAGAGAATTCTTCTGGACTACGAAAAAACTGGTTCAGTAAAAAGAGGGGGAATGATCAGCGACTGCAGGGAAATAAATCAACATTTCCAAGTAAAATTCTTCAGACTGGATCATATCCAGAACATTTTTCCAGTTTTGCAAAAAGGCAACTGGGGAGCCAAATAGATTTAAAGGATGCGTATTTCCACATCCCAGTAAACCTAGCCCTCAGGCCCTTTTTAAGACACCTGGTTGGGGGACAGACCTGGGAATCCCAGGCAGGCTGTTTTGGCCTAAACGTGAGGCCCCAGATTTTCATGGGGTTAATGAAAACATTCGAAAAACTTTGGAGAATAAGGGGCATCCAGGTGTTTATATACCTGGACAACATTTTGTTGGTTGCTCCCACTCACAACATTTTGCAAAGTCATCTGAACACAGTGACAAAAGGTTTATTAAACTCAAGGTTCAAAATCAATGTCAAAAAATAAGCCCTGCAACCCACCCAAATTGTAAATCATCTGGGCCTTCAACTGAACTTTCAAGAAGGAAAATTACAAGTGCCCCCCAAAAAAGTAAAAACAATAAAGAAGGAACTGGGGGAAGTCGTGAAAGAGGATTACGTGTCAAAAAGGCAACTAGATGCAGTTTTGTGACAAATAAAGTGCAACCTAATGACCCAGCCCTTTTTAAGGGCTTTCACAGATTTTCTTGCCAATTTTCTCGTTACAAATTATGCAGCCCCCTGGGACTCAAAGCACCTCATTTTTCAGACGTCAAAACCCAGTTACAGGAAATAAAACTTCTGCTTGATACCTGGGGGGCAGACACTTCCCCCGAAATGCAACGAGAGAGTTGCACTCAGAAAGCAGCACCCATGCGTGGGGGGCTAGACATCCACACTGGAAGTACTGTCCAGGAATTTTGGAGAGAAAACTCCATTTTGCATATAAAAGTCAATTAATTGCATGCAGCAATCAACTCAGTGAAAAGTTTGATTTTGTCCAATATGCAATGGATGGGGTGTGTGTGCATGAACTCATCCTCTCTCTCACAGACTGTCTGCTCCATCTTGTGCTTCGTGTTGTCTGATGACGTAGCATAGGCGGGCCACTGAGGGTACCCCCCTTGATTTCCCCTTCCATGAGTAGAATTAAATGATTTGGGGGGCCGACCCCCTTGTCCTCCTTTTCCCCCTCTGTGGCATCCTCCTGGGGTTTCTGGAGATGATTGATATAAGGTCGGCACATTAGCTTCTGGGGGGCCATTTCTGGACCACCCCTTTGGCCCCCATGGCCCTGTATGTTCTGGCCGCCCTGGCCCTGAAGACAATGGCCTCCGTGGCTCGCAACTTTTTGGCCTCCATGGCCGTGCAAATGAAAATGACTCGAACTGTGGCCGCCCTGGCCATTATTTCCCCTCTCTCGAGCTTGAGCTTCCCCGCTGAGCTTGACGTTGGTCTCCAGCTCCACGTGAAATCTGGGGGGCTGCTGTGCCCCGTTCTTCCGATTGAGAGGGGTTGTTGTGTTAGAAAGTTTGGGGTGATTTGGCAGACCTTTTATCCATCTTCCTGAAGGAAATTGCTTTTGGAATTGGCCACCATGGCCTCCACCTTGGACTTGATTCCATCTTCTCCGCTTCTGTTGGAGTTGTGTTCTAGCGGCTGGGCGCCATTGTGGAAAATGCCTTTGGAAACCTGTTGTCTGATTTTGTCCCCTCTTGCTTAATTTAGCCCCACTGCCCAGGCGTTTCTGCTGGGTTGGGGGTTCCTTCTTCCTTCTGGTCTTTCTGGCCACTGTGGTCCACAGGCCGTGGTCGTAAATGGGTGGGGTTTTCTGCTGGGAATTTTCTGAAACTGGGTTCTGGGGGTGGGAGGGGCGGCCAAAGGTTCGCCACATGTCGTCTGCACCTCCAGGTCCTCCGGCTGCCGCGGCGACAGTTGATCCAGTTAGTTCACGTCGACCGCAAAATTCCAGCTGCCTCCCCACTTCATTGTTCATGGAAGCCGAAATTGAAATTGATAATTGAATTATTAATTCAAATTCGTCTTGTTCGTCTACTTCTGGATATTCTTTTGCTATTGACTCCTTCTTTTGGTTCTCCTTCGTTAGAATCAGCCAGCTCCGGCAAAAAAAAGGCACTGAGCAGCATGGGTGTCAGAAGGGGGGTTGGGGGGGAGTGGCAGCCGACCACCCGTGATTTTGGAAATACAATTTTGTTGTGGCATGAGTGTGGTAGTTTTCTTTGCAATTCTATCCTCAATGGTTCAAGGGCGTTACTGTCTCGGTTGTCTTCGGCAGCCACCTGTCCAGTAAAATCACATTTCTAAAACAAAAATTGTAAAATACATTACCGTCTCGGCCGCCTTGGGCGGCCAAAATAAAGCCCTTCAGAAAATACGCATTTCATCTCCCTAACACCCTGGCCACAAACTGATTTTTTCCCCACCTTTGATGCTAATGTTTTTTTGGGACCCCACAACCCACTTTCACCTTGGCTGTTGGAATACAAACCGATTCACCACGAGTCCCCCTCCCTCATTTTCTTGACCAGCCCAGTTTGGGGAAACTTTGTGGGTCAATCTCAATGAGACAAGTAATTTTGCGCAAAGTGAGGAAATTGCTTCTTCGCCACCCCCCTCCCAGGTTGCAAAATCAACAGTGGGGTTGATTTGGGAGTAGGGTTGTCACATTCGTGAAAAGTGGTCGGAAAGAAAAGTTAAAAAAAGTACTGAACTTTCATGAAATTTCAGGGGCCAGCAATTGCAGTCAACACCCTTTTATTGGCTAGTGGTCTGAAAGAAAAGTAAAAAAAATTCTCAAATTTCGTGAAATCTCAGGGGCCGGAAATTTCAGTAACCACCTTGTTTTGGAGGTTTCCAAAGGGGTTCTACCCATGGGTTTGCTGTTCAAGTTGAATTTGTTGGGGCCTGGCACTTCAAAAAGGTGCTATCCCTTCGGGGCCAGGAGGACAGGAAAAAAATTCATTTTGATTGTGCCAGGGAAAATCTCCTCGGCGCTTCGCGCCGGGAAAAAAGGCATGTGCTCCAAATTTTGTCGGTTCCTCGCCCCCCCCCTCCGGGAAAAATTGTTCCGACACCGCTGCTAAGCAGGGAGTCCTGACCCAGCGCACCAAAACAATCACAACATGGCCTCACAAGGGCAAAGTGCGGAGCCCAAGGTGTCTGAGCAGTTATAGCCAAAGGCGTCAGAGCAATCCAAACAGCACCGCCGGCGAGCAAGGGATGGCCTCGCAAGGTGTTTGTGCTTCGCCATCGGTGTCCCTTCCTCACCTGTCCCCGCTGGTTGCATCGAGGGAGCGCGACACCATCGTGGCCCCCCACCGCGCAAGCCAGGCCCCTGTCCCAGAACTTCTAAAAGGTGGGAGCTGCTTTGTCTCACCTTCTTTTCTTGGCTTTCCTTCTTTTTCCTTTCTTGGGTTCTTTTCCTTGCCACGAGTGTTTCCTTGCTGCTTTTTCGCGCCAGCAGTTTGGCGGTGATAGCCCTCAAGGTTTCGAAGACGATTTTCTGCGAGAAGCAATGTCAGAGTTGCTGCAATGTTTATTTGCAGAGGGAGCTAAATTCGAGGAGCTTTGGTCATCGCTCATGTTCAACGACGAAAAGGCTCTGCAACTTCGATCCTTGAGCAAGAGAATTTCGTGGCGGTGCTGATGGAAGGAAACGGTTCAAGGGAACAAACTGCAGCGCTTGGAAGGCAAGCCGCGTGTTGGTCTTTGTTTTCTGCCCTCGGTGTCCTTTCCTCCCTTGTCTGTTTTCCTCTAGGGAGTACGACTGTTCGGGGTCGCCCTTGTCAAGCCCACAATGGTCGCTTATATGGATCCTGAACGGGGGCATCCCGCCATTAGGGACGACCCAGGACCTGGCAGACGCGCCGTTTGCCATAGAAACTGCAGTGGAGGTGGCCCCACCACATGAGACAGGGTCACTCATAATGGAGGTGGACTCGGTTGACGAAGAGCTGAAGTTCGACTGGGACGAGGCTTTGGAACAGGGCCAGGAAGGGGCCTCCTCGAGCAGAATGCAAAGTTATCGGTTATTTTCTCGCGATTGTAAAGTCCGAAAATGAAAAATTAAACTATCTCAACAAATTGTACTCCCTCGACGAAAACCGACAAGGGAGGAAGGGACACCGAGGGCGAAGCACAAAGACCTTGTGAGGCCATGAATTGCTCGCCGGCGGTGTTGTGTGATGTTCGCTGCGCTGGGTTAGGAGTCCCTGCTTAGTGCCGGAGTTGGCTGACGATGCTGCTCCGACTTGACGACGCGACTTCTTGCTCCTTGGGGGGGTCCCCTTCTCCCCTCCCGGGCTCCCATTTTCTGACCGAGGGCTTACGACCTGTGTGGGCTCCAAGGTCGACTTTTGTCGTTTTTTTTGAACCCCGAATGGACCAGGTCTCTGAAAAGCCTGTTCAAGTGGTTTTGCAATGCATTTTGTGTGGGGGCAACGAGTAAAATGACGTCCAGGTAAATGGAACTTGGAACATTTTTTGAATGTGTTCATGACTGACATAAAAATTTGTGGCATCACATTTAGGCCAAAACAGCCTGCTTGGAATTCCCAGGTTTGCCCCCTCCCACCTGGGTTTCTCGAGGAAAAACGACAAGGGCGGAAGGGTCACCGAGGGCGAAGCATAAAGACCTCGTGAGGCCATTCCTTGCTTGCCGGTGGTGTTGTGTGGATTGCTTGCTGCGCTGGGTTAGGAGTCCCGTCTTAGTGCCGCCTCGCCGGAGTTGGCTGACGATGTGGATCCGACGTTGCGACGTGGCTTCTTGCCCCTGTGGGGTGTCCTCCCCTCTCCCCCCCCCCGGTCTCCACTCTCTGACCGAGGGCTTTTGAACACAAATTTTGTTTTACGGGTGGGGGGGTCGGGCTCACGAGGTCTTTGTGCTTCGCCCTCGGTGTCCCTTCCTCCCTTGTGGTTTTCCTCGAGGGAGTACGAGACACCTCGGGCTCCGCACTTTGTCCTTTTGATGCCCGATTGTGCACTGAAATTAGGGGGGCCAGGGCATTTTCTAGGGTACCTTGGGCACAAAAACTTTGATAGTGGGCTGTAAAGGCCTCCACCCCCCTCCACTGACCAATTTCACAAACTTCATGGACAGAAAGGCCCAATTTTTTGAGTAAACCAACTCCTGCCCCTCTGGTGTAGTGGGCCACCCCCACTTGGGGGGGGTACCCCATGTTGGGATAAAAAATGTATTTAGTAATTGAAGCGATTGTATCAGCACTTATGGCTTTGAAGGGGAGTTTTAGTGAAATCAGAGGGGCTCCCAGGCTTTACGCTAAATCGGGTTGCAGCCACATAAACCATCATTAAAGGAAAGGGACTTATCTCTGGGCACTTTGGAAGTGAAACAACTCTTTCCCATTTATGGAGTTTCTGGCCTTTACGATTAATTTTAATGTAGGGCGCCTTGCCCAACACACTGGTTGTTCGTTTGATTCTCTCCAGATAAGATGATTGATATAAACAGAGAATTCTGGAGCAAAAAATCAGCTGTGTGCGCAACGTGCATATATCAGAGGGAAAGGAGGCTTGGGCCAGCCCCAGGAGGGTGGGCAGGGGATCCCAAAAAGCTCCATATTCTGCCAGATTTTAATTACAAAGCCTCTTGTAAGGGGCCAGCAGGGTGTGGAATCTCAAACCGCCAAACCCAGGAATTAAAAGCATAGCACTGTAGGCATTACGTGCTTGGACCTTGGAAAACTGAAACAGTTGTACAAAAGCATCAGCCACTTGGTCAGTTGTGGCTTCAGGGGGGGGGTATCCCCATTTCTGTCCGAAATCACCCATAATAATGAAAAGGAACTCTGATAACGCTTTAAACTGGGGTTTCTCCCCAGGAAATCCTCAATGGATTTATTCTGTATTTGTTTCCCCTCCAATATTTTCCTGAGCAAATCATGAAAAGAAGGGGCCACCTGGGGGATGGCATTTTCTCCCCCCTGCAATTGGTGAACATGCCCTTGTAGGAGGTGATTTTCAGGCAGGGGGTTCCTGGCACTTTCATGTTTATTAATTGGGACCACCATGTGGCTAAGTCCCAAAAGGTGGTGGCCATCAAAACTTTGGTTTGGGGAAACATTCTCAATCGTGGGAGGAATTTCTGAATGATTGATCAAGGGATTTTGCATAAAGATCCCCCATGTTGTCCAGGGGACATTGGAGGGCATCCACTGCCATGGCCTCCCATTGGTGCCATCTAACTAAAAAATTGGGCAGTTTTTGGTTGCCTGGGGAGGCAAATAAATCTGTTTCCAAATTTATGAAACCTTTGTACTCCTGCCTTGGCCATTGAAGAGATGGGGTCCAGTGAATAATCCCCCCTGTCTGACTCCTACCATGGGGTCTGCCAAGCATTCCTCTGAAGGAACCCAGTTTACTTGTAGATTCAATCTTTTTTCCATGCACCATTTGAAAAATGGCCTTAGAAGGCTGTTGAAAGGGTCCTTTCTGCCCCCCCCCCCTTTTCAGGTAATAATAGATTACCTGATTGTCCACTGAAAGGGAAACTGTTTCCCAGGCCTGCTCAGACTTTTTTTCTGTGCTGATGGCTGCATGTAATTATTTTACGTTGATATGTAAAATGTAACTTTCTCTCCAAAATTCCTGCACAATTTCTCCAGTGAGAATGTCCAGACCCCCCAGGCATGGGTGCTGTTGTCTGAATGCCACTCCCTTGTTGCATTTTGGGGGAAAGGTCTGCCCCCCCAGGTGTCCAGCAGATTTCTTATTTTCCTCAATTGGGCTTTTGTGTCCTTTTAAATGGCACGCTTTGAATCCCATGGGGCTGCACAATTCTTGACCAAGACTTTTGTTAGGGAGTCTGTGAAAGCCCTTAAGAAGGGAAGGGCCATTAGGTTGCACCTGATTCGGCCCAAAATGGCAGCCAACTGCCTTTTCGACATGAAATCTTTTTTCACTTTTTTTTACAGCTCCTTTTTAATTGTTTTCACCTTTTGGGGGATAATTTGCAGTTTTGCCTCTTGGAAATTTAACTGGAAGCCCAAGTGGTTTACAACTTGTGTGGGTTCTAGAGTTAATTTTTTGATATTTTTTTTGAACCCTGAATTGATTAGGTCTCTGACATCCTTGTCCAGGTGTTTTTGCAAAGTATTTTTGGTGGGGGCAACCAATAAGATGTCGTTCAGGTAAACAAAAAGCTGGACTCCTTCTTTCCTCCAACGTTTTTCGAATGTCTTCATGACTGACATAAAAATGGGGGCAGCAGATTTAGGCCAAAACAGCCTGCTTGGAACTCCCAAGTGTGTCCCCCCACCTGATGTCATAGAAAGGGCTTTAAGCTTGGGTTCACTGGAATATGAAAATATGTGTCTTTCAGGTCGATTTTGGCTGCCCATTGGCCTTTCTCCAAAACTGGAAAAATGTTTTGAATGTGATCTAATTTGAAAGCTTTCACGGGTAATTTTTCGTTTATTTCCCTGCAGTCGCTTATGAACTTCCACTTCGTTTGCCCCCCCTCTGGTTTTGAGATCAGGAACCAGGGAATTAGATGTTGGGTTCCTAAATCCTGAACCTTCTTTATGGACCCAGATTTTTTGTAATCCAACCGGATGTTTCTGCTCGTTTCAGGTCCAGGTTGGCTCTGTTTTTTGTATGCGTGGACAATTTTGGGGGGTTGACCCAAGTGGGTTGAATGCCATCTTTTATAAGTTGGCAGGTTGCTGGGGGGGGGGGCATTTTTCTGCCACCATCATATAATTTTGTAGTCTGTGGCGTAGGGGGTGTCCCCTCATTTTTTCTCCGTGGAATTTATTTCCTCAATCAGGTAATTTTCTAGGGGCTGGGTTGGGGGTGTTGGACATTGCACCACTGGTGCCCCTAGGGATTGAGCATTCTCAAAGGGTTGCTGGCGGTGTGTGTATGCTCTTCTGACAGGCTCTCTGATCCTCCACTTTGCCATTGGTGTTGTCATTTGAAATACCATAGGGGCCCCTTTTTGCGTCTCCCACTTGCTTTGACTTTCCCCTGCCATGGGCATTGAAGAAGAAATGTTAGGGGGGGTTGCCCCCTTGTACTCCACTGCCCCTGTAGGGGCATCCTCCTGCTGCTGCAGTTGATTTATATAAGGTTTGCACCTTAGCTTCTGGGGGGCCATTTCTGGTCCACCCCTTTGGCCCCATGGCCTTGTTGGCACATTTGGCATCCCTGTCCTGATAAATCCTCGCCTCCATGGTCCTGTGAAAACTGGCCACCGTGGCCCTGCGCTTGTTGGCCACCATGGCCGTGCAACAAAATTTTGGTCCATATGGCCTTGGTCTCCCCTCCATGGGGCTGTTCTTGACCTTGGTCTCCAGCTCCACTGCAATTCCGGGGGGCTGCTGTGCCCCCCCTCCTTCCCCATGGGAGGGGTTGTTGCCCCCCAATGTTTCGACAGACCTTTTCTTCCCCATCCTGTGGGGAGTTGCTTGTAGAATTGGCCTCCATGGCCACCACCCTGTCCTTGATTCCATCTTCCACACTTTTGCCTCTGGAATCCTTTGGGTTTCTTTTATCCCATCTGGATTTTGGACCCCAATTCCCAGGTTTTTCTGCCCGTATTGGGCTGGGGGTTCCTTCCGCGTTCTGGTATTTCTGACCACTGTGGCCCATTGTCCTGGAAGTCACCTTGTGGGGGCTTTTTCTGGGAATTTTTGATGAAGGGATCTGGGGGGAAGGGACGGCCACGGTTCGCCACGTTTTATCCGCACCTTCAGGTTCTCCAACTGCTGCGGCCACTGCTGTTCCAGGTAGTTCACGTCGAGTGTTTGATTCCAATTTCTTCTACACAGCATTGTTCATTGAAGTCCAAATGGAAATTTGAAAATTGACTTTTCAATTGATATTCGTCTGGTTCATGTCCTTCTGGATATTGAATTGATATTGATTTCTACTCTTGCTTCTTCCTCGTTCGAGCCTCTCTTCCTTTCTTCTGAGTGTCGAAGAGCAAACTAATTATCAGCCAACTCCGGCTAAAAAAGGCACCAAGGCGGGACTCCTAACCCAGCGCAGCGTACAATCCACACAACACCGCCGGCGAGCAGGGCATGGCGTCACAAGGGCAAAGTGCCTAGCGCGAGGTGTCGCCACATGTCGTCTGCACCTCCAGGTCCTCCGGCTGCTGCAGCGACGGCTGCTCCAGGTAGTTCACGTCGACCGCAAAATTCCAGCTTCTTCTCCACTTCATTGTTCATTGAAGTCCAAATTGAAATTGATAATTGAATTGTCAATTAAAATTCGTCTGGTTCGTCTCCTTCTGAATATTCTTTTGATGTTGACAACTCGGGCTCCGCTCTTTGCCCTCGTGAGGCCATGCGTTGCTCGCCAGCGATGTTGTTTGGATTGCTCTGGTGCGCTGGGTTAAGAGTTCCCGCTTTGAGCCTTTTTTTCGCCGGAGTTGACTGATTCTTAATTTGCCCTTCGGCAACCCAGAAGAAAGGAACTTCAATTCAAGAACCTTGACAAGTGAATTTGAAAGACTTAAGTCAATCGAATTATCCGGAAGGCGACGCTCGTAGAGAATATGAAATCAGAATTTGTTTACATAATCAAGAACTCAATGAAAAATGCAATTGCCAACACGAAGAACATCGCTGAACAGCAAGAACTGGCTGCCTCTACAGCTGGACGACCTGACGGCTCGGTGTAACCGTGGCGATCCGTGGCTGTCCCATCCCCCCCAGAAAAAGTTTCTAAAAACCCACTCACTGACAGCCACAGACTTTGGCAGACAGTGGTCAGAAAAACCCGAGGGACACCAAAGCCAATGCAGCTGTCACGCCACTATAGCAAGGGCCATGGAGGCCCATATGCCAGTTACTCCGATACCTTGTTCAAGATGGGCCATGGTTGCCACAAAAGCAAGCTGGGCCATGGCGGCCACAACAGCAATGGCCATGGCGGCCGAAGGAACAAAGGCCAGGGTGGGCCAACAATACCAAGGCCAGGGTGGCCAATTCCACAAACAGATTCCCAGTGGCAGGGCCAGGACAGGTCCACAACACACCCCAGTCATTTCTTCATCTCAAACCTCGTCAGGGGTAAAGGATGGGCCCCCAGTGGCCCCCAAGATTTTCAATGGGCATGGCGCCCAAAGAGATCAATGGGGAATGTCAAAATTTCAAGAGTGGGGCAAACATCAAGAGGGCCAGTGGGGCCAGAATTATCATCAACAACATCAAAAATTTCAAGGCCACTGGGGCCATCAATTATCACAAGGGAGAAAACCCCAGAAGCTTAAAGGTTGTCCCCCAGCAGGGGGTTTCAATGTACGGTGGCAGCCCAAAGGAGTATGCCCCACAAAGGGGCAGTGGAGGTCAAGGGGGCAACCCCCCATCAATGTCATTGTTTTTGTCAATGCCCACGGCAGGGGTAAACCAAAACAAGGGGGAGACCCAAAAAGGGGCCCCTATGGTATGTCGATCGACAACACCAATGACAAAGTGGAGGATCAGATCACCTGTGAGCTGACTACGAGCACCCCCCCCCCAGCCACCTTTTGGGAATGATCAATCCCCAGGGGTACCAGGGGTGCAATGCCCAATCGTACTCCCTCGAGGAAAACCGACAAGGAGGAAGGGACACCGAGGGCGAAGCACAAAGACATTGTGAGGACATGCCTTGCTCGCCGGCGGTGTTGTGTGATTGTTCGTTGTGTTGGGTTAGGCGTCTCCCCTTCGTGCCGCCTCGCCGGAGTTGGCTGCATTGTCTCCGACGTGGCGACCATGGTCCCGTCTCTTTCCCTCGGGGGGTCCCCCCCCTCTTTCCACCCCCCCCCCTCTGGCCCCCACTTGCTGACCGAGGGCTTTTGAACACAAATTTTTTCAATGGGTGGGGGGGTCTGGCTCACAATGTCTTTGTGCTTCGCCCTCGGTGTCCCTTCCTCCCTTGTCGGTTTTCCTCGAGGGAGTACGAGACACCTCGGGCTCCGCACTTTGCCATTGTGAG